>OU696699.1:5312911-5526335 GCA_916050605.2 Platycheirus albimanus | reverse complement strand
ATAAAAATTGATTTAGTAAACGTTCATTTATAGTAAAAAGCGAATCTGAAAAAAATTCATCTTCTTCTTTGAGTGGTTCCGAGTCGAATTTCTCCATCCACATCTTCTGAAAATGGAAGGGCAACAAAAATAAAAATATAGAAATTCACCTCACCACAAAATAAGCGGAACGAAGAGGCTACTTAATGGAGAAGACACACTCAACATTTCTTAAGGAAGGCTGCACTAGGGGCGAATTAATCTCAATAGAAAAGTGATCGAGGTTTATTCTTTAGATTGCTATTTCACACCTCATCTGTTTCAAAATTATGGATGAATTTTTAAAATTGGTTAAGAATATATAAACTTTTATCCTCAAAATTCAATAATGGTGGGCTACACATTTATAAATAGTGATTATGAAGGTTTACAAACAGATCCCAATCATCCATGCTGAATTCCTATACGTGAATGAAAAATATAATAGTTCTTACCAATTTTCGTTCTCGGTGCAAGAAAAGTTGCAAGCCCCCCGATAGTTTTTTTTTATTTTCATTCAATGCCCAACTTGCTCATGAAAAATAGTTTCCTAATCAGTTTATGTATTACTTACATGCATAACACATTGACTTTTATTTGCTAATTTTAACAATTGACCCCTAGTTTTCATTTTTAAATGTGTGTGATTTGAAGATTTTGATCAAAAAAGCACATTAATTTTTTAAAAATAAAAATGCTTTCAGATACAAATTACTGTACACCAACATCTAACTAATAATAAATATTATTTATTTAAAAAATGAAAAGAATAATATTAATTTAAAGCTATATGATTGTTTCTGTATACCTTTATTACACAACATAACATTTTTATATAATCATACAGGGGCCCCATTTTCGAAAAGTGCCCAGGGCCCCCAAAAGGGTAAAGACGGCCTTGCATATTATGTACAGTACACGTATAGGGTATGCCATCTAGAAGTTTCTTTTTGAATCATAGACTATTTTGACCCTGAAAGCTATTTCCCGCTATTATCATGACAGAATACATTATTATACCTGTGCGGAACGAAACAAGTAGCTGTTCGCTTTTCTAACGTTGGGAAATATGAACATTTATTTCTAAAGCGAGTGCCGTTTCCAAACAGTGCCGTTTATGGTTTTTTTTTTGCGATTTGACCCCCCTTGGACTTTTTTTGAAGGAAACAGTAAAGGATCGATGTTATGCCAACAATTCAAAAACGATTCAAGCACTTAAGGGCTAATGTAATTAAAGCAATCAAAGAGCTACAACCCGAAACCATCAACAAGGTCTTGGAAATTGGGATGACAAAATTCGATACTGTGTAGTTAAGTTTAAAAGCTTACAGCTGATTTAAGTTAATAATGGTCAAATATTTAAAAATCCAAATAGTGATTTAAATTAATAGTTTTATTATATTCGTTAAAAACGAAAAAAGAAAAAAAAAAATTAAGTTCGTTGTAATTATTCTCCATATTTCGAGTATATCTATCTAAAAGATTATATTGGGTAGAATTGACATTCTAGCTCGAAAGCTGATGGAACCAGCCGTATGAAGGCTTTTATGATTGTGATACTATATCTGAATGATGTTTATGATAAAAGGTTTAATTTGGTTTGGAAAAGTTTTTCAAGAAAAGCCTTTTAACCGCACCTTCCACAAAACTTGACTTTAAAATTTTTTTTAACATGAGCCCACTCAACTTATTTCGTAACGTAATGTGGAATCTCTTTTATAAATCAAAAACTGTTCAAAAAATCTTTTTTAAGTTAAAAAAAAAATATTAAATATCTTGAAAATGCTTTGACCACATTTTTTTGAATTTGCTTAATCAAATACTAAAATATTCTATAAATTTACTTACTCAAAAGGAATACGAAATTGGAACATATTTTCGGAAAGCTTATAACAAAACAGTTTTTGGAAGGAGCCGAGGAAAAGTTTTTAATTTTTGACGTGATAATTATATCTATATATATAATAAAATTGTAACGGGTCGATGTCCTGTACATGAAGATATAGATGCAAAACTAATATGGCGAGTCTCTATTAGACCCACAGAAGCCAAAACAATCGTTTTTAGAATTTTTGTCTGTCTGTCTGTATGTATGTTTGTACGCACATCACGCAAAAACTACTGCATGAAATTGAATGCGGTTTTCGCAGATTTATTGGTAGTACGCCAGCTTAAAAATAGGCTATCTTTTATCGCAGGAAAAAAGTCTATTTTTTTAATATTGCTGCAATCGTACGTTATTCAATGAACTTAACGCAAAATTAAAGATTTTAAGGAAGGTAGCGTCTCACCTCACTTACATAATGGCGCTGGAATTCATAAGAATAGCGCCACACTTACCCATATATGTACATGAATAGAAATAAGTTAGTCTTTCTGAATAGAAGTCAAATCAAAAACATCATAGATGGCGCTATTTACCAAATATAGACAATGTCTCATTCAGCGAAAGCAGAAATCGAAAAATAATGAAACCATAAAGAACGGTGAACGAGCAATACTTACGCCCAAAACTGATGAAGCGGAGCTGCCGTAAATAGCAGTATCGGCGCGTAGGATCGTTTTGAAAGTGGACATTCCAATTAGGTATATTGCTTTAGAACTAAATTCCCAACTTTGCGATTTAAACCGCTATGATACTTCGAAATAATATTATACAGAAGCCAAAAATCTTACAGCTGTAGAGCTGGTAAAGTATGTAGCTTTCTTACCACCAGGGCCGGACCCACCATATGTGCAGCATATGCAAATGCACAGGGCACCAGGATTCGGGGGCGCATTGTGAAGGAAAAAAAATAATCGACCTACTATACCCATCTTTAGATTTAAGTTCGCCCCAACAGCTTACAATCGATTTCTGAATTCTATTTAAACGCTTTTCATTTCAAAAACCATTAACACATTTTTATATGACACAAGAACCTAATTGGAATAAAGGCAAACGAAAAATCCCTACTGTACCTAAATTACTTATGCCTCCACTGTGTCGTAGCTATCACGCACTCAAAAAATTTCCATACCAATCCAGCTATCTATACATTAACACAAGAAACTAATTTTCAAGAAATCAAAAATAAAATATCCCTATACGACCGACCAACGGACGACCGTGCAAAGCAATGTCGGGTGGCAGTGGTACAGTGGATGTAGTGCTTGGTTGCTTAACCTGAGAGCTGTGAGTTCAAACCCAGCCTGGGCAGCAACTTCTATTTATTTCCCAAGTTTCAACTGGATGCCACCCGTGAAATTTCATTGAGATAATTATCACCTTAAATCTCAAACCACTGTACCACCTTTCTTTCCTATCTTTCTTTTTTTTTTGTATTCCTTCTCTCCTTGCTAGCACATGTTAAATCATTATAAGGGTATTCATATCCCCTTGAGTGCGAGTGCATTATAAAAGAAAAAGGAAAAATATAATAAAATAAATTTTGTTTGGCCGATGTACAATAACTGCTGTCACAATAAAAAAGGCGTGTACCAAGCCTACAGCTGAGACTTTTTATTGCCAGGGTAATCACTATATGAGCTCATCATTTAATTTTAAGTTTGCAGATCGATTTGAACAAAACAAGACAAAACTAAAATTTTTAGAAATTAGATATTTATTGGAAATAGCGATTATGGGTGTTTTTAATAATTCTTGAACTACACTCTGCTACGTAACCATAATGCATATTACGACTTTTGATGAAAACGCCCCTTAAAAGTGGGCGTGTCCTAAAAAAATTAAAGAAAATTTTTAAGCACTAACTTAGCTTTGATCATTAATCAGTATTTAGGCATATGTGTAAAACTACAGCTGAATCGAGTAGTTTTTAAACGATCTTACCTGCACAAAGGTATTTTATCAAAATCACGCCTTTGAAAGTGGGCGCATTGAAAAAATTTACACAAGAAAATGTAGATATATTTTTCATGTAACGAACGGAAGGGAAAAAGGTTTAAATTGAATATTGGTAGCACCTTAAATTTTTAAAACTACGTTTTTCGTTCTTTTATGAAAAGTGGGCGTAAGCCACACCCGAAATTCAACAATTTCTTTTCATACACAAAATTTTTAGATTCTACTAGAGACGCAAGATTTTGGCTTGCGGATTCATTATAAATACCGTTTATTTGCAAAACAATTTTTTATGTTTTTAGTGAAAAGTGGGCGTCAGCCACGCCCAAAATATTTTTTTTTTAATTTCATACACAAGATGTTTATGTGCAAGTAATACCCACAAAATCTAATGTTTTTTGCATTAATATAACAATTGGTTTTTTACAAAAACAATATTGATGGTTTCGTATGAAAAATGGGCGTCAGCCACGCCCAAACTGAATATTTTTTATTTAATTGGTAGTAGGTTTACCTGAAGCTTGCGCGTGCAAAATTTTAGCGTTATGCTTCTATCGTAACTGTACAAAAAAACATAATTTCATTTTACCAAATTGAGGTTGTTCAACAAAAATGGCGATTGTGGGCGTGTTTGTGGGCGGATTTCACTGGTTCAAGAACTAAGCCTTACTCTTGAAATAAAGATTATATATACCAAATTTCAGCTTTCTAGCTCAAAAATTGCGACCTCTAGAGAGTATACATACGGACGGACGGACGGACATGGCTAAATCGACTAGGCTTTTGATCCTGAGTCAGAATATATATACTTTTCTATACCTAACGGTATTATTTCACTATGTTATAAACTCCACACCAAATACAATAAACCCATTCTATGGAATAGGGTATACAAATAATCCCACCAAGAACCAAGTCAGTGCAAGAAAAATAATGGCACAGGCACTCAGACATTTTCAAAGGAAAAAATCTCAAAACAATAAACTCAATCCTCAATTCCTATAGAACAATTTGAGTGCAAACGTGCAGAATTTATTTCTGCACGTACGAGATTTTACTCATCCTTAAAAAGAGAATAATGGTTCCGTAAGAATAACTATGTAAGGTATGAGTTGTTTTTTTTTTTTTGTATTTTCTCTCTACTTTTTTGTCGTTGACCAAGTGCGTTAATAGGACTAAATGGGACATCACATTATAAATTAGAATTCTTTTGCATGAAGGCAATGATGGTTAAAAAAGGTAAAACAAAGCAAGAAGAGAAAAAGGAACAAATACTTGTTACGGTGCATTATTGTTTTTTTTTCTTGCACTTGTTATGGTTTTTGAGTTAGGCTAGGTCATTTCGATTATTTTTGGATGTTAAATTGTTATGTTTTACAGGAATATGTGAAATGTAATTGAATTGTATTTTTTAATATACAAATTAATTGTTTTTAAGGTCGTAATTTGGTGGTTTTGCGATTTAATAATGCAAGAAAGTGAAGTTAAGTTATATTTTTTGTGCGTTTAGTCGGTGTTAATCGATTTATAAAACACTAGCTTTTGCCCGCTACTTCGTACTCGAGGATTTTAGTATAAAGTAGGTATCTCAGTATATTTTTGTTTTTGCACAACCGTTTCAAAATGGGGGGTATGCGTGGTATGAAAAGTTGGCAAAGTTGGAGGGTTAAGTTCTGAACCTAATTGGAATGCCCACTTTCAAAACGATGCTACGCGGTGATACTGCTATTTATGGCAGCTCCGCTTCATCAGTTTTGGGCGTAAGTATTGCTCGTTCACCGTTCTTTATGGTTACATTATTTTTCGATTTCTGCTTTCGCTGAATGAGAGATTGTTTAAATGGTGGTAAATAGCGCCATCTATGATGTTTTTGATGTAAGTTCTATACAGAACGACTAACTTATTTCTATTCATGTATGTATATGTAGGCAAGTATGGCGCTATTTTTATGATTTACAGCTACATTATGTAAGTGAGACGCTAACTTCCTTAAAATCTTTTAATTTTGCGTTAAGTTCATTGAATAACGTTCAATAGCAGCAATATTAAAAAAAACACCCAGAAATATATATTTTCCTGCGATAAAATATAGCCTATATCTTAAGTTGGCGTAGGTACTACCAATTTATTAATTTGCGAAAACCGAATTCAATTCCATGCAGTAGTTTTTGCGTGATGCGCGTACAAACATACAGACAGACATCAGACACACAGACAGACATAAATTCTAAAACGGTTGTTTTGGCTTCTGTGGGTCTAATAGAGACTCCCCATCCCATTAGTTTTGCATCTATATCTTCAATGTACAGACATCGACCCGTTACAATTTTATTATATTCCAAAGCATAACACAATTCAGATCTTATACCTATTATGTCCGTGAAGTTCGCATAACAAATGTCAGCATCTAAACTTTTTTTTGGAGTTCTTGTCGCATGCACATGAGTTCTATAGTTCCTGATAGTTTTCCAAAATAGTTCTGCATGATTTCACTGAAAAAATTGATTTAAAAAAGTGAGATGCCAACTTCACGCCAGCATATCATTTCTCGAAAAATCATATATAAATATTTTTTTCGGGTGTAAGTAACCCTGTCTAGGAGTTCCTCATACCTAAAAAAAAAATTGTTTTTTGAACATCAGACAGAAAAAAAATTAAAACAAAAAATTAAATTTCCATAAAAAAAAATTACATGTATGCCCAAAAAGCTATGTAACCCAAATTGTGATAGTAAATTTTATTTTTTTGATTTAAACGGCTTGCCTGAATATGTTCCCAATAAAATCCTGAATTGTTTTTACTTCTAACACTATTCTAACGGAAGTTACGAATTTTTTTTGTAATTTGTAATGTGCTTTTTCACGACTTTTTGGTAAATGACCTTGGGATGTTGGCTTTTTTTAGGAGTTCCAGCTCATTTATCGACTTCAACATATAGATATAATGTGTTTACAAAATAATAATAATTTTTTTTAGGTATGAGGAACTCCTAGACAGGGTTACTTACACCCGAAAAAAATATTTATATATGATTTTTCGAGAAATGATATGCTGGCGTGAAGTTGGCATCTCACTTTTTTAAATGAATTTTTTTCAGTGAAATCATGCAGAACTATTTTGGAAAACTATCAGGAACTATAGAACTCATGTGCATGCGACAAGAACTCCAAAAAAAAGTTGAGATGCTGACATTTGTTATGCTAACTTCACGGACATATACCTATTGATCAATTAGTAGAGTTATTCAAATACGGATGGATAAAACACACATCATATCGATTTCTTGTAGTTAAATTCTCTCCACCTATATATATACACATATCCACGTGAGGCTAAGCCACGAATTGGTTGGTCACGAAATTTTTTTCATATCTTAACTTCGTCTTCGACATTGCCAAAGAATGCTTTGTTAGAATAATGCACAAAGAAAAATGAAATAATCATTGAAATTGAATGGATTCCATTGACAGAGATGAAAACAAAGGAATCTAAGTATACTTCCAGCGATTCTAAATGTTTGAGCCTGGTACGGTGCTTTGGAAATACTATTGGAGCAAAGGTATTCACTGCAAAACGATCCAACCGGTTGCATATGAAAGCATTATAAACAACAGTGGTGGCGGGATATGGGAAAGTCTTTTCAATACAAAGATTCTCACGTGTTTAATGGTAAGTTTATTTAAGTTATATTTCCGGAAAAAATTTGCACAGGCACGTGGATGTCTAAAATCAAAGTGTTGTTGATATGTACCAGGTAACGAATACAAAATTTTATACTAACTCTTTCTATATTTACAAGTGGGAAGCTGATGGCGAATCAGAAGATAGCAGGGCGAAATAGGTACTTGACTATTTAAAGACTGTATAATTTAAGTAAACAAGGCACATAATGAAAAATTCGAGATTGAAATCAATTCATTTAGTCATGGCTTGCATTATAAAGATTGCACTAAACTATTATAGTACACTGGTCGGCAACCGATTAGCGCCCCTATGCTTATTGTTTTTGGAGCTTAATATCAGTTAATAAAATAAACCTTTTGAAACGAATTTTTGAAAAATAATATTTTATTAAATTAGGCATACATGTAAAGAAATGAAAGTAACGGTGGTAACTCAATGAATAATATTTTAACAAAATTTTAAAGAATTGAATATAAGAAATCCACTTTTTTTTTGCGACATTTGATTAGAACCCCCCATATGAAAATGGGGAAAAGCTTAATAAAATGGGTAGATGATACCCCCAAATTATTTTTTAATTTGTATTCCATATATAAGTAACTTGTTTACAAAAGAATTAATAACGTTTTGTGCCACTACTGTGAACTATGACCTCGTACGTCCTGTTGGGTAAGGAGTCATATAATTTCTTTATAATCAAGTGAAACAAATTGTACGTGGCAATAATACAGTGGATGTAGTGCTTGGTTGCTTAACCTGAAAGCTGTGAGTTCAAACCCAGCCTGGTCAGCAATTTTTATTTAATCCCTCAGTTTCAACTGGACGCCACCCGTGGGATTTTCGTGAGATATTTATCACCCATAATCTCAATCCACTGTACCAACTTTCTTTCCTATCTTTCTATTCCTTCTCTCTTCTCGCTCGCACATGTTTATTCATTAGAAAGGTATTAATATATCTTAGAGTGCGAGTGCATTATAAAAATAAAATAAAATAAAATGCACGACTGGGTCGCACGGACTTGCTCTTATGAATTGCTTAGTGGCTGCATATACATATATGGATATTAAAAAAAAATTAAAATAATTTCGAAAATTCTTTTATTTTTTAAATTAGTTTAAGAGTTTTCTCGGGAAAACTGAGTATGCAATAAAATTTCAAAGCTATAATATGTCAATCTAGAAAAAAAAATATTGAAAATCGTTCGACCAGTTTTTTTTTTAAAGGTTATTTTTGAAAAACTTTTCCAAAAAATATTTTGAAATTTATTTGAGTATGTAAATATGTATATGGCAATACGTAGTTTACATCTGAAAAAAAAAATGTTAAAAAAAATCAATATACCCGTTTCCAACATATTTCGAAAATCAAAAATTTGTTTGAAAAAATTATAAAAAATCCAAAAAAAAGTTTCTGAAAATTTTGAAATGCCGTATTAATAAAATTATAAATCACTTTCTGTGCCCAAAATTTTATTGAAATCGGATGTACGGTTTACGAGAAAATTTGATTTGAAAATACTGGTTCTATGAGAGGCACCGTTATAAGACAAATTTTGAAAAATATTTTCTAACCAAAAGATAGATTGTCTTAAAAAATAGCATTCTGAAAGTTTTATCGAAATCGTTAGAGCCGTTCTTGAGAAAATCAATTTTTTTCTTTGCGATTGTATGGCAGGTGCCGTTATTTTTGGGTCTAGAGCAAAAATAAATAAAATGCACGACTGGGACGCACGAACTTGCTCTAATGTGTGACAGTGGTGGAGGAGCTTGAGATTTTGATAAAAATACATTTTTCAAAATTCTTAAATAAATACTTAAACTAATTTGAGCTGAAAAAAAAGTACGCCATTTTATTTCTTGGATAAATTTAAATTTATGAGAACAAATTTATAAAAATCTGTGGAGCGGTTTTTTTTGAAAAACTTTTTGAAAAAAATTCAATAACGCCAATTCATAGGTATTTAGCAAATACATTTATTTATAATTTTTAGAAAAAAAATTAATAAGCAAATTTCAAAATATTAATTTTTTAATTTTTTTTTCTTAAAAATGCTTTTAAAAATACAAACAAAATATTTTTCAAAAATATTGGTATGCAGTACAAATTGAGCTACCTACAACTATATATGTGTGAAATTTCGAAAGAATCGGTTGAGTCGTTTTCGAGATAGTCGAAAGCAAAAAAAAAAACGGTCCTATGGAAAGTACCGTTCTTAGCCATTTTCTTAAACTTTTTTTCAGCCATATGATTGGTCGTACCTAAAAAGCAACACTGATTTTTTTAAATCGAAATCCTTAGAGCCGTTTTTGAGAAAAATAAGCTTTAACGTAACGGTTATATGACAGGGACCGTTATTCCCTCTGTACAATACCTAAAAAACTCTATATACCAAGTTTGAAGCAATTCGGCCCACCCGTTTGGGCTGTAGGTCTCTATACATACAGACAGACAGACAGACAGACAGACATACAGACGGACAGAATTTTTAGACCATCTTTTTTCGTCTTCGCTATCATCATAATGTCATGTTTGATTGTTATCTCATATCTTTTTTTTTCGACGAATGTATAACTTGCCTTATAGTACCTATAATCGCAAGTAAAAATTTGTTCCGAGGGACAGCCAAATAAATCCTAAATACCGAATTTGAAGCAAATCGGCCCATCCGTTCAGGGTCTAGAGGCGCGAACAGACAGACAGACGGACGGAATTCCCAGACCCACTTTTTTCGATTCGCCATCATCGTAATGTCATGTGTGATTGTTATCTCAAAATTTTTTTTCTGCACGAATCCATAACTTGCCTTAGTACCTATAATCGCAAGTAAAAATAGTGCGATTTTTTTGAAATAGGGCTTTGTAAATAACCACCTCCACAAACATTTTAGAAGTTTTGCAATAGTATAGATACCTGAGGGGTAATACGTTTAAGAGTCTTAATAGTGCCATAGAAGGAGAAAAGCGATTAGCACCGCAAATCTTCCTCACAGCGATTTAATTTAGTTTGGTATGCCCCTCCCCAGCAGCTTAAGCTATATGGGAGTTTGGAATGAAAATGGAATTTACAAAAATAAGCTGTTTTGAGTGTTATTATAGCATTTTTTGTGATGATAGAGACTTCTAACCGACGCGACGGCGACGATCTTAAATATTGTTTCAGAGCCAATATTGCACCAACTCATAGTTTGGTAATCCCGTAAGTCCAAAATCCCGAAAAATTATATAATTTGAAAATTAAGCGCAAATTTGTCATTTTGTATAATTTTTCGGAATTTCGATTTCAGAACAATATAATTATAATTGCTTACTACTGCCGTTAACTCGGAATTTATTTCCAAATTTTCATTTTATTTTGTTTACTACTGCCGTTGCCTTGGATTTTATTTCCAAATTGTTATTTTGTAAAAAAACATACATATTACTGTTTAGAAAAAAATTAACTCTGAATGTAATGACCGTTCGCAAATAAATTTCTTAAGAGAAATATCATATTATAATAATATGTTATTTTTTCTGTTTTATTTTTGGGATTTTGAATTTTCGGGATTCCGGGTTTTCGGGATGATGTATTATCAGGATTTGGGGTTGTATCCGTCTCCCATGAAAAACTCGATGTTTTTCAAAAAACGGCTCCTACGATTTCGATAAAACTTTCTGCATAGAGTTTTTGTGCAAACATAGGACCGGTTTTTTTAAATCAGATTTTCTCGTAAGCCACTTGACGGATTTCGATGAAATTTTTAATATTAAAGCCTTTTTAAAGACGAAATAATATTACATTTTTTAATTTTTGAAGAAAAGTTTTTTTGAATTTAAAAAAAAAAAAAAATATTTTTTTTATTTTTTGTTTTTTTTTCAAAACGGTTTAAGCTATTTTTTTTTTTAAACTTTATTTTTCTGATAAAAATTACAAAGTGCTAGAAGTTGGCATAGTTTTTCCGACTAAGTCGTGCGCTTTATTTTAAATAACGATGCTTATACAATGTGCGCAAAAAGAAATCACCCTATTGGAAGATGCTCTCATTTTTGCAAATGGCAAATGGTTTTGACATTTGTGGACTAAACAGATGCAGAATACAAGTGAACAAGCCATGGAGCAATACATGAACCAACATGAACCGATATTCTGAAGGCGGCGTTCCCGGGTCGCCTCATCTCTCGTTTTGGCGATTCGCACTGGCCCGCAAGATCGCCCGATTTAACTGTTTCAGACTTTTTTGTGGGGTTTTTTAAGTTCCGTGTTTACGTGAACAAGCCCGAGACTCTGGAAGTCCTCAAGGACAATATTGGACACTAGTGCGAGAATCTGTCGCCCGAAGTTCTCGCTGAAGTGATGAGAAATGCCACATAACGAGCAATCAATTGCGACGGCGCGCGGCGCCCATTTCGCCGATATCATCTTCTCGACTTGACCGATACAGTTCTAAAGGTTCAAATAAACATAATTAAAAAACAGAATCGAAGTTTTTCATTTAAAAAAAAGACAGCCAAACAACATCGGATGGATGACTTCTTTGGGCCCACCCTGTATTAGAGGGAAAAAAATAAATTTTGTGAGCATTACTTGTACATAAACATCTTGTGTATAAAAGCAAACAAATTAATTTTGGGCATGGCCGACGCCCACTTTTCATTAGAAACTATACAAATTTTTTTTTGCAAATAAACAGTATTTATAATGAATCTACAAGTACAAATTTGTGCGTCTCTCAGTCGCAGCTAAGAAGCTTGTATCATAAAAGAAATTTTTAAAATTTGGTAGTGGCCAGCGCCCACTATTCATTTAAGAACGAAAAACGTTAACTTAAAAATTCAAGGTACCAATATTTATTAAAAATCAAATCAAAAATTGCAAATTCTCGATTTGAGCAGCAAGAACGTTATCGGGCGTCATCTTCGTGTAAACTCTTATAACCAATATTCAATTTTAATTTTGTTTCCGTTCCTTATTTGAAAAATATATCTATATATTTACTTGTGTACATTTTTTCAATACGCCCACTTTTGAGGGCGTGACTTTTATAAAATACAGGTAAGATCGTTAAATAACTACTCGATTCAGCTGTAGTTTTACACATATGCCTGAAATATGACTAAGGATCAAAGCTCTAGTTAGTGCTTTAAATTTGTTTTACAAATTTTTAGGACACGCCTATCTATAAGGTGCGTGTCACTTGGTAGAGTTTAATTCAAGAACTAATAAATACAACCGTAAGTGCTATTTCCATTTAAATCCAATTTTTAAAAATTTAAGTTTTGTTCAAATCGATCTAAAAGCTTAAAATGGAATGTCCTGAGCTCCGAGTGATCACCCTGCAAATAAAAAGCCTCAATTTTGGGCGTGCACGCTTTTTTTTATTGCGCCAGCAGTTATTGAAAATCGGCCACACAAGAAGAATTTGTTCTTGAAACTGGAACAGCTACTGGCTGGAGGAGGCGAACGCATACACATACAAAATTAAAATGAACGACTCGTTCGCACGAACTTGCTCTAATGTGTGACAGTAGGTATAGTCTAGGGGCTTGAGATTCTGATACAAATATTTTCAAAACTCTTAAATAAATACTTAAACTAATTTGAGCTGATAAAATAAAGTGCACAACTGGGTCGTACGAACTTGCTCTAATGTGTTAAAATAATCTTGGGGCTTGAGATTTTGGGAAAAAAGCGTTGACAAAATCATATAAAATTTTATAAATCACTTAAAAATCAATACCTAAACCTTTTTTTGGAGAAAATGAAGTACACCATCAGGTTTCTTTTACTTTTTTGAATTTCTACGAAAAAATTTTTCAAAATCGTTCGACCAGTTTTCTCAAAAAACAGTTTTTTTTGAAAAACTTTTCGAAACTATATTCCAATTTTTTTTTTGAGTATGCCAACTTCTAGCACTTTGTAGTTTTTATCAGAAAAATAAAATTAAAAAAAAATAGATTCAACCGTTTTTGGAAAAAAAAAAATTAAAAAAAAATTGAAACTTTTTTTAAAAAACTAAGCAAGTGTATCCAGTTTTATTTCTTGGACACATTTGAATTGATGAGAATAAATTTATAAAAATCTGTGGAGCTGTTTTTGAGAAAAAAAGTGTTTTTGAAAAACTTTTTGAAAACATTATTCACAACAATTCAAAAACATCAATTCATAAGTATTCAGCAAATGCATTCATTTATAATTTAAAAAAAAATAATAAGATTTCAAAATGTTATGTAATTTTTTTTTTTTTAATGCTTTTAAAAATACAAGAAAAATATTTTTTTTAAATATCGGTATGCAGTATAAATTAAGCTAGCTGCACCTATGTATATATGTGTGAAATTCCGAAAGTATCGGTTGAGCGGTTATGGAGATAGTCGAAAGAAAAAAAAAACGGTCTGATGGAATGTAGGTACCATTCTTAGACATTTTCGAAAACTTTTTTTTTCGGCCATATTATTGGTCGTACCTAAAAAGAAACACTGATTCTTGTACCCTATTCTATAGAATGGGTATATTGTATTTGGTGTGGAGTTTGTAACAGAGAAATAATACCGTAAGGTATAGAAAAGTATTATATATTCTGACTCAGAATCAAAAGCCTAGTCGATTTAACCATCTCCGTCCGTCCGTATGTATGCTATCTCTATCTCTATTTGGTATATATAAAGTTTGGTTCAGGAGTAAGGCTAAGTTTTTGAACCGGTAAAATCCGCCCAAAATCGCCATTTTTGTTAAACAACCTCAATTTGGTAAAATTAAACTTTTTTTCTTTTTGTGCAGTTACGATAAAATTTTGCACACGCAAGCTTAAGGTAAATTTCCTTTAAAGTAAATAAAAATATTTCAGTTAAGTCGTTGCTGACACCCACTTCTCATACTAAACCATCAATAAATATTGTTTTTATAAAATAACAATGCTTATATAAGAGTGGAAAACAAAAATTTTTTTGGGTATTACTTGTACATAAACATCTTATGTATGGAATTTAAAAAAGTATTTTTTAATTTTGTTTTTAAAAATTTATATTTTGGAAACTACACATTAAATTTTTTTTCTTAAATTGTTAATAAATGTTAGGTACATACAATGAATTGGCTTTTTTGATTTTTTTTTTGAAAAATGTTTTCAAAAAGTTGTACAAAAAAAACTTTTTTTCTCAAAAACCGTTGAACAGATTATTATAAATTTTTTCACATAAATTCAAATTTATCAAAGAAATCAAATGGAGTACTTTTTTCAGCTCAAATGAGTATAAGCATTTAAAAATTTCGAAAAATGTATTTTATCAAAATCTCCAGCCCCAAGACCACTGTCACACACTTCGTTCGGCCCCTCAAGCATTTTATTTGTTTGGAATACATTTTTCAAGAAAAGTCTCTCTTATACATTTTTCACGTGAGCCACATGACAGATTTCAATGAAATTTTTTATGTAAAAGTAAATGAAATAATTTTGTTACTGTTTTGTTTTGTATCCGTAAATTTTTTTTTTTTAAAGTTAGGTGTTTTTTTTATATATATAATCCGCCCACAAACACGCCCACAATCACAATTTTTGTTGAACAACCTCAATTTGGTAAAATGAAATTATGTTCTTTTGTACAGTTACGATAAAAGCATAACGCTAAAATTTTGCACGCGCAAGCTGCAGGTAAACCTACTACCAATTAAATGAAAAATATTCAGTTTGGGCGTGGCTGACGCCCATTTTTCGTACGAAACCATCAATATTGTTTTTGTAAAAAACCAATTGTTATATTAATGCAAAAAACATTAGATTTTGTGGGTATTACTATCTTGTGTATGAAATTAAAAAAAATTATTTTGGGCGTGGCTGACGCCCAATTTTCACTAAAAACATAAAAAATTGTTTTGCAAATAAACGGTATTTATAATGAATCCGCAAGCCAAAATCTTGCGTCTCTAGTAGAATCTAAAAATTTTGTGTTTGAAAAGAAATTTTTGAATTTCGGGCGTGGCTTACGCTCACTTTTCATAAAAGAACGAAAAACGTAGTTTTAAAAATTTAAGGTGCTACCAATATTAAACCTTTTTCTCTTCCGTTCGTTACATGAAAAATATATCTACATTTTCTTGTGAAAATTTTTTCAATACGCTCACTTTTAAAGGCGTGATTTTGATAAAATACCTTTGTGCAGGTAAGATCGTTTAAAAACTACTCGATTCAGCTGTAGTTTTACACATATGCCTAAATACTGACTAATGATTAAAGCTTAGTTAGTGCTTTAAATTTGTCTTAAAATTTTTTAGGACACGCCCACTTTTAAGGGGCGTAGTTCAAGAATTGTTAAAAACACCCATAATCGCTATTTCCAATAAATATCTAATTTCTAAAAATTTTAGTTTTGTCTTGTTTTGTTCAAATCGATCTGCAAACTTAAAATTGAATGATGAGCTCATATAGTGATTACCCTGGCAATAAAAAGTCTCAGCTGTAGGCTTGGTACACGCCTTTTTTTTTATTGTGACAGCAGTTATTGTACATCGGCCAAACAAAATTTATTTTATTGTATTTTTCCTTTCTTTTTTTATAATGCACTCGCACTCAAGGGGATATGAATACCCTTATAGTTTAAGAGCAAACGATTTAATGAATCAAGTCATTTATATAATGTTGTAAGGCATATCAATTGAAAGCCTTTGATTAGTTAGACAAAAAAAGTTTGTCTGGCAGCTTTTTGGTGTGACGAACATGGGGTAAATTCGACACAAAGTATGACAAAATTTCAAAAATTAACTTATTTGGGTACTTTTGTAACAGAACGAATAAATTGTGTTAAGACAAGAAAAAAATCTTGAGGGAGGGGGGTCTACCCCCTTCCGTTTAGCCGGGAGGGGCAATTTTCTGGAAAAATGACTTACATTCGAAAAAAAATATTAAAAAATAACCACACCTTCTACAATGCTATAATACACTTTTTTGTAAAGCCAAAAATCTTTCCTTCAATTGCGTTTTGAAATAAAGTTATTTTAGTGAACCGTTTTAGAAAAATAAGTTTTCAAACTCAAAACTTTGAAAACAAAATATTTCAAACTAATTTTTTTCAAAATTATACGTAATTAAATACTATTTTTTTACCAAAATTGTATGCTCTTATAAGTTCTAAGCAAAACACTGAAAACCGTAGGGCTCTTAGACTTTTTGTTGCTAAGCTATTCAAAAATAACGGTTCACTAAAATAACTTTATTTAAAACAAAACGCAATTGCAGAAAAGAATTTTGGCTTTACAAAAAGGTGTATTTAAGCATTGTTAGAGGTGTGGTTATTTTTTAATATTTTTTGTTCGAATATAAGTAATTTTTCCTGAAAATTGCCCCTCCCGGCTAAACGCAGGGGGATAGACCCCCCTCCCTCAAGATTTTTTTCTTGTCTTAACACAATTTATTCGTTCTGTTACAAAAGTACAACAAATAAGTTAATTTTTGAAATTTTGTCATACTTTGTGTCGAATTTACCCCATGTTCGTCACACCAAAAAGCTGCCAGACAAACTTTTTGTTGTCTAACTAATCAAAGGCTTTCTATTGAAATGAGTTACAACATTATATATGTGACTTGACTTGTTTCATTTTTGTCACACCAAAAAACTGCCAGACAATTTTTTTCTTGTCTAACTGCCCTAACGCTTTCTATTGATATGCCTTACAACATTATATAAATGACTTGATTCATTATGTCGTTGGCTCTCGGTCTATTATAATGATTTAACATGTGCGAGCAAGGAGAGAAGGAATAGAAAGAAAGGAAAGAAAGGTGGTACAGTGGTTTGAGATTTTAGGTGATAATTATCTCAGGGAAATTCCACGGGTTGCATCCAGTTGAAACTTGGGAAATAATAAAAATTGCTGCCCAGTCTGGGTTTGAACTCACAGCTCTCAGGTTAAACAACCAAGCACTACAGCCAATAACATTTTTTCCTTACGTTTTACGGCAAAAGCATTGAAGAGTTTTTGTAGAGCGTTAAATTTACTACAACTGTAAAGTACAATTGTTAATACACAAATTGTTGTATGTCATTTCGTTGCGATACGGCAAAAAAGAAAGAGGGGAAACTGCAAAATTGTCAAACCTTGCTCCAGTTTTCCTTCGATAACTTGTTTTCTTTACGTCCTACGACAAAGATATGTGGCACCTTTTTTGTAGGGCGTTAAATTTCCTACAGTCTTAATAAGCTAAGAGTTTTTGTATGTAAATTATATACCAAGATATGGAAAAAGAGGAGGAAGGAGGAACTGCAAAATTTTCGACCTTGCTCTGGTTTTCTCTCAATAACTTTTTTTCCTTGTCCTACTGCAAAATATTACTCTACATTTTAGTAGAGCGTTAAAATTCCCACAATATAAATGGTTCGAAAATTGTTGTATGTCAATTCTTTACGAAGAAATGGGAAAAGAGGAGGCGGGAGGAACTGCAAATTTTTCGACCATGCTCCAGTTTGCCCTCAATAACTTTTTTTCCTTACATCTTACGAAAAAAACGTTACCAAATTTTTTGTAGAGGGTTTTTTTGATTGTTTGCAGAGTTTCCCCGCTTCACCGTCTACCCCTACCGCTCGCACCAACGGCCACCCTCTCCGACAGCCCTCAACGCGCTGCACTCTGCACGTACCCATTTTTTCGGTAAAGAAGCTAAAGAGACGAGTGTAGACACCTGTGTTTAAATTTTTTACTTGCGATTATAGGTACTATAAGGCAAGTTATGCATTCGTCGAAAAAAAAAGTTTTGATATAACAATCAAACATGACATTACGATGATAGCGAAGACGAAAAAAGATGGTCTAAAAATTCTGTCCGTCTGTATGTCTGTCTGTCTGTCTGTCTGTCTGTCTGTCTGTCTGTCTGTCTGTCTGTCTGTATGTAGCCTACAGCCCAAACGGGTGGGCCGAATTGCTTCAAACTTGGTATATAGACTTTTTTAGGTATTGTACAGAAAGGAAATTGAAATTTTTTTTTTAGCTCAAAAAATAACGGTACCTGCCATACAACCGTTACGTTAAAGCTTATTTTTCTCAAAAACGGCTCTAACGATTTTTAATTAAAAAAATCAGTGTTGCTTTTTAGGTACGACCAATCATATGGCTGAAAAAAAAGTTTTAAAAAATGGCTAAGAACGGTACTTTCCATAGGACCGTTTTTTTTGCTTTCGACTATCTCGAAAACGACTCAACCGATTCTTTCGAAATTTCACACACATATAGCTGTAGGTAGCTCAATTTGTATTGCATACCAATATTTTTGTAAAATATTTTTTTGTATTTTTAAAAGCATTTTTAAAAAAAAAAATTTACAAAATTAATATCTTGAAAACTGCTCATTAAATTTTTTTTTTAAATTTTAAATAAATGTATTTGCTGAATACCTATGAACTGGCGTTTTTGAATTTTTTTTGAAAAATTTTTTCAAAAAGTTTTTCAAAAAAAACTTTTTTTCTCAAAAACCGCTCCACAGATTTTTCTAAATTTATTCTCATAAATTCAAATTTATCCAAGAAATAAAATGGCGTACTTTTTTTTCAGCTCAAATTAGTTTAAGTATTTATTTAAGAATTTTGAAAAATTTATTTTGATCAAAATCTCAAGCCCCAAGACCACTGTCACACATTAGAGCAAGTTCGTGCGACCCAGTCGTGCATTTTATTTATCATAATTTTGAGCAAAGTATACTGTTTACGAATATGAAATTTCCATCCATCAACACTTAAATCTCATAGTCAAGCTTGAAAAATTAAGAGAGCAATAATCTGCAAAGAAAATTACTAAATGGTAGGCATCTTAGTTCTAAATTGTGTACTAATGTTTGCAGATGACTCTAGACTAATGACGGAATGGGCTAATAGAATGAGTGTCCAAAGAACTGTAAGAGATAAGAGCTTACTTTCTTGCAATAAAAAATAAAAAAAAAATTCTTGAATTGCTAAAGAAGTATTTTTTTTTTTATTTTCGAATAAATCGTTCAAAACCAAATCGTTGAAGTACTGGAAACTACCAGTTTAACACATACAATTAATAGCTGTTTAAAGCCGCAAGATGAAACCTCATGGAAAGTGCCATACCATTTGGGTAGGTTTTGAATTGCAGTTGCAATGGTCGGAGACAGAAAAATGGAATACAAAAACTATCCTCAACTACAGCGCCCCGTTAAAACGGTTTGCTTTTTTCCTTTTTTTTTTAGAGCATTCGGCCTTATTTTACTTTGAATGAGTTAATCTATTTGGCTTTATTTCACTTTAACAAAGTGAAATAATGCCAAACGTTAACATTTTCCCTTACTTCACTTTAACAAAGCGTAATAAGGCCAAATCTATCTATTTGGCAATCTGAATCTAAATTCGAACAACAAATAAATAGTTTAAGACAGTTGATATTAAATGAAAATCGTAAGTTGACTGAGAAACTTGATAAAATTTTATTAGCGATTTTGTGCGACGTTTCGCAATGGTTGACCAAACACTAGATGACCTGTCAAAAAGAGTCCAACAGCTTGAAATGACACCCAAAATACCTTCTGCAGTAGCACTAAATACATTGTCACTTGCTCAACGTGTTGATGATTTGGAACGAGAAAAAATGTCTACGGATACCATCCTGGTTGGTGTTCGAATGGAGCATGACGAGGATCTTAAAGATTTGTTCAACAAATTATGTGTATCTGTTAGCTGCGTGCCAACATCTGTACCTGCACATATTTTTCGAACAAAACGTAAGAAAAATAAATTGGAATCAGCAATAATTATTAAGTTCAACACATCCATTGAAAAGAATAATCTTCTTGGGGCAATTCATCGTCACTGGAAATCAACGAAAACAAGTACCTACCTTCGTGACATGACGTAGGAATACCATCTGACATTCGAATATTTATTAACGAAAGCTTAACATCTACCAAAAACTTAATTCTTCGAAAAGCTCTCCAACTCAAGCTAGTCAAAAAGCTTTCCAGTGTTTACACTTTACACTCGAAGTGGGAGGCTTTGTAAAAAAAAATAGCTGCAACTGCAGATGAGAAATCACTTTTAATATGGACCATCGAAAGCTTACATTTAATTGCCGATGAATCTGCATAAGAAAAATGAAAGAGATGATCAGAATGGCGATACGTAAGCTGCACTTTGTGGAGATTATTATTTTTTTATTTGATTATCTTTTTATTTGTTTTAAAAACTTCTTTTATCTTTATTTTTTATTCTTGTTTATTTTACATTTTCCTTAAAACTCAGCCAATTATCTGAATTCTGCACCTGTCACTGCCCTGAACGACTTCTTTTGCATAGATTTGTAATGATTTTCAGTAATCAATGTTGTGGCCTAAGGGTCTGATATATAAATGCTCAAAGCTTACATGCTAAAATAGATGAGATTAGAGATTTGTTTGTGGGATCGGGTATCGATGTCATATGCGTATCTGAAACATGGTAACATGGTTTCAAACTGAAATAAAAGATATGATTTACAGTTTGTCTGGGTATAAATTGTTACACGCCGATATGTTTGATCGTGTGGGTGGTGGTACTGCAATATACACAGCTGGTCAAAAAAAATAGGTGCAATTATTTTTGTTTATATAAACTTAATTTTTTAATATGTTTTGTTTATTTAAATATTATTTTAACACTAGTTTTCATTGGACTATCAATACTTAATGAAATATTAATATTTAAGGCTTTTAAATTAAGTAATTATAAATTTTATACAATAAAACCGACGGTGTAGACATTTGCGCTTGGACAAAAAAATAGGTGTGTCTTCCTAAATTATGAATAATGATAGTTTGAATGCAAAATTTGTTGTATTTTATAATAATTTTCGTTTACCATTCTCTTATAACCCGAGTATACGACATTGTTATCTAAAACTTTTTAAAGTCAGCGTGGTATTAACTCTACAAACTTTTGGCATCTTTCTTGGGGTATAGAATACCATTCACTCTGAACAGCATCCCACAATCGGTTCCAGTTTGGAAAATATTGGCATCCTAGTTTCCGCATAAGCTCATTCCTCAAGTTCTCAATCGGGTTGAGATCTGGGATTGACTTGGCCATGAAACGATTGAGACTTCTTTCTCTCGAAACCAATCCTTCACAAGATGCGCCGTATGTTTTGGATCATTATCCTACTGAAATTTCCATCGGAGAGGCATGTTTTCTTCGGCAAATGGAAGCATGATATCTTCCAAAATATCCCTATAACCTTATTTGGTCAAGATGTAACTAATACGGAATATAGGAATTAGGGCCCACACCATACTAGAAAAAACGGAACCAGGCCATAATATTTCCTCCCCCGTGTTTGATTGTTTTCCGGGTATAGCGAGGGTGGTAGTCCCTTCCTTTTGGTCGCCTGTCATTACGCCCCGAATCTGATGAGAACAAATTAATTTTTGTTTCGTCACTCCAGAGGATATTTCGCCATTTTTTTGCTCCTTCAGGTCCGTTCCAACTTCTATGGTTTAAGGCAAATTCTTTTCGGGACCTTATTTTATTTGCTCTTAGTAAAGGAACTTTCCTGGCAACTCTTCCTGGTAGGTTGAAGCTCTGAAGCCTTATGCGGATTGTGCGGGCACTGACTTCATTATTGATTTGTGCTCCTATTGTCCTTGACGAAGCAAAAGGTTTAGATTTAGCCAAAAGGAGGACACGGCGATCAGTGGTGACTGATGTTTTTTTTCGGCCTCCCACGATTTTCGCGCACTAATCTGGCCTTGAGTGCATTTGTCACAAAATTTTGGGATCTTCCTAGGGCTTCTGCTATAAATTTGTAAGTCTTACCTTCATTTCTTAGCTGTAAAACTACCCGTCTTTCTTCCGCCGAACAGTGGACGTTTCTACCCATACTAAAAGTCTAATAAACTATTATTTATTATTTTATTTATTAACATAACAACTATCATTTATGGATAGTAAAATTATTAAAAAGAGGTTACCTTGAAATTTAATATTTTTTTGAAATAACAGAGATATAAACTGTGGGTTTATTTGGAGAACACCTATTTTAATGACCAACTTCTTAAAAACACCAAATCCTAATGCAACAAAGAAAACAGAACAGCTCAACATAACAAACACAAAATGCAGTAAGCTCAGCATCAGTGTCAACAGAATTACCGTTTTTTCTTAAAACAAGAACTTTTTGTAAGGCCTGCGATCAAAAAAACAGTTATTTTGCATCAAAGACAACAGTGGTGCGAAAAAATTTGATGACACCTATTTTTTTGACCAGCTGTGTATGTACATCCGTGACTGTATATGTTTTAAACCTATTGTCAAATCAGATGCTTCTTGTCCAATGGAATACTGTTTTATTGAAATTCCGAACAGTGTTAATAATTGAATGCTTGGAGTTGTTTACCGTCCTAATAGATATGTTAATTTTCTTTACACGGAACTTGAACGTTTTTCATGTTTTTATGCTGAAGTTGTTCTATGTGGTGATTTCAATTGTGACCTGTTTCAAAAAGACAACTCGCGATATTTTGTGGACAAAATAAAAACTTTCAATTTATTTTCTATCAACACTTCTTATCCAACACATTTTACTAATACAACTTTAACATTATTAGACTTTATTCTTATTAATAACATTGAAAGTGTATTTCTTTATTCTAAACTTGAGGCACCTGCTTTTTCAAAGCACGATTTATTGTTCGCAACATTCAAAGTAACCCCTCGTGTAAATCAATCATCCTTCATTTAGGGACTTTAAAGCGGTTAATTTAATAGGCTTGGAAAACGATATAATACAGATTGACTAGCAATTAATATATTTTTCATCATCTTCAGACGACCAAGTTTCTGCAAACTTCTATAAACCAATTGTATTCGCATGTACCTCTTAAAGCAAAACTTATTCGAAATGATCGGAAATCTTGGTTTACTAGAGATAGTTTTAAATGCACAGAAGAACGAGATCATGCTTATACAAGCGTTGGAAGCGATTTCGAGTTCCTGAAATGCTTTCTGTCTTTCGTGCTTTGAAAAATGCCACAAGTTAAAAAATAATAGAAGCCAAATATAGCGTGTATTCCAATCGCCTTTATAAAAATTTACCACCCAGGAAGTTATGGAAAAATATCAAGGAACTTGGTGTTCGAAAGCAAAATTAACAGTGTTGTTCTGACATTATGTACAAACATTTTAAATAATAATTTTGCTAGAGTCCAAAATTTTCAGGTTGTTGACCCTGAAAGCGATATTTCTTATATCCACGAAAGAAATCAAGATGAAATCAAGTTGCTGACCCCGTTAGTGCTGATCTCTTTGAATTTCAAACGGTGGATGACGCTGATGTCTTAAGAGCGATACTTAAAATAAAATCAAGTGCTAAGGGCCTCGACGAAATACACCCACTTTACTTAAAAATGATTCTACCCCACATTCTCCCTGCCCTTACGCATATTTTCAACACCATAATTATGACTTCGCAGTTCCCATCCTGTTGTAAAATTGCAAAGGTAATTCCGGCATTAAAAAAACCTGCCACCCGCTTATCTCAACAAGAATTCAGACCAATATCAATTTTGCCATTTTTATCAAAAATATACTTGAAAAAATCCTACATAATCAAATTTCAACTTTTTTAAATGCAAACAGACTTTTGAATCCACAACAATCCGGTTTTAGACAAAATCACAGCTGTGTCTCCGCCATCTTGAAAGTTTCGGATGACATTAGAACTGCTATTGACAATCTCTGGATCTAACGATTTTGGTTTAAGAAAATTAGTGTAGCTTTTAAGGTACGATCAATCTTATGTCTGATTTTGTTTTATGTCTAAAAACGGTACTTTCAATAGGACCGTTTTTTTGCTTTCCAATATCTCGAAAACGGCTCAATGCATACTTTCCAAATTTCACACATATATATGTGTAGGTAGTTCAATTTATACTGCATACCAATATTTAAAAAAAAAAACATTTTGTTTGTATTTTTAAATACATTAAAAAAAAATATTTTGAAAACTGGTCATTAAACTTTTTTCAAAAATTATAAATAAATGTGTTTGCTGAATGGTGTTTTTGAATTTTTTTTTCAAACAATTTTTTTTTTCTCAAAAACCCTCCACAGATTTTAATAAATTTATTCGCATTAATTCAAATGTATCCAAACAATAAAATGGCGCACCTTTTTTCAGCTCAAATTAGTTAAAGTATTTATTTAAGAATTTTGAAAAATTTATTTTCATCAAATTCTCAAGCCCCAAGACCATGTACACATTAGAGTAAGTTAGTTCGTGCGACAAGGTCGTGCATTTTATGTATTTTTGGCTTAAATGGCCAAAACGGAAAATTAGGTTTTAACGGTTGTTTTTAAATGACCATAAGTTCGCAACGGCTTGATTGAATTAACTCAAACTTTGATTTTCATAGTTCCTTATAATTTTCTGTAGGATGACATGGCATT
This sequence comes from Platycheirus albimanus, assembly GCA_916050605.2. Lineage (NCBI taxonomy): Eukaryota > Metazoa > Arthropoda > Insecta > Diptera > Syrphidae > Platycheirus > Platycheirus albimanus. Next base: position 5,501,393 of record OU696699.1, on the reverse strand, counting down.
GCAATTTTTAAGTTAAACATTTTTTAAAGGTGCGGTGGCTCCCATACAACAAGCCGTTCAGTTTCTGCCAACTTTTTGTTAGTTTTTTCTAATTTGTTCAAAAACGGTACTAACGATTTTGATTAAACTTTGTGTGTAATATTTCTTGAGTGTGTTTTAGATATCTGCCATTTTAGTTTATGGCTAAAATGCAAATAACGGAGATCTGGTCTCTCAAATAGCCATAAGTTGGCAACGGTTGTATCGAATTCACTCAAATTTTGTTTTGCATATAAAGGGTGTTTTTTTAAGACGTGTGGTTTTCAAGAAGAAATAAAATGCCAAGAGGCCAATTTTCGACCACTTCTTGCAGCAATTGCGGCCGTATGTCAGCAATAACGCTCCGAATATTATCTTCCAGGGCGTCAATCGTCTCGGACTTATCTGCGTAGACTTCACATAACCCCACAAAAAATAGTCCAGCGGTGTTAAATCGCAGTAATAATGCGCTCACCAAAAGTTTCCTTCTATAAATTGATTGTTTCGTCTTTATGGAACCAAATGTCGTTCACATCAATATCCTCCAATTAAGGCAAGAAAAAGTCATTAATCATGGCTCTATAGCGATCCCGATTGACTAACATTATGACCGGCTTCATTTTTGAAGAAATATATACCAATGATTCCCTCTGCCCATAGAACACACCAAAAAGTGACCCTTTTGAGGATGTTACGGCGTCTCAACAATGGCTTGAAGATTATGATCATTCCTAATACAACAATTTTGCTTATTGGTACCCATTCAACCAAAAGTGAACTTCATCGCTGAACAAAATTTTCTTGCGAAATCGGGATGCGTCGCGCGAACCGAACCATTATTTGGTATTAAATTTGCACGATTTGCAAACGTTGTTGAGGAGTAAGTCTATTCATTATGAAATGGCAAACCAAATTAAGCATAAATCAAGTGACAGCTGCCAAGAAGATCAACTCCGAAAAGAAGTATTGCCAGAATGAAAACCACACCACTAAAAAAGCAGCCTTTAGTTCCTCATAGTTTTCAGTAGAATGGCATTTCAATTTTTTTAGTAACCAATTTTTAAATGGTAGCTCCTGTAATACAACCAACCACTAGATATTAGGAAATTGGTTTTAGCTGTTTTATTAATTTGGCAATAAAAAGTGGGGAACGACACATTAACGAAATGGTTCAGACTTTCTTAGGTATAAATCTTCCATAGCAACTACAATATGGCAGGTACCTTTTAAGTATTAAAGGTTTCTTAATGGAAGCTCCCATATATGGAGCCTTTCAGTTTCAGTCAATTCTTTTTAGTTTTTCCAAAACTTCTCCATAATCTTAAAAACAATAAATTAACTCCATGGCATACAGGTTATATAATATTCCATTAAAACCAGGCGATTTCAACTCCGAACTTCAACGCACCTTACGCATTGCAGATATTAACGGCTATAGTCACACAGATATAAACAGCATCATAAACAAACATCGAAAAGCCAAAGAAAAGTCTAAAGCAACATCATTATCCCCGTTGACGTCCAAAAAACACCGTGTAGCTGTCGAATTTCATCCAACTATTTTTCCGAAACTTAGATTGGTTTACAAAAGATATAATATTGATCTGATTCCAAGGACTTCTACAAAAATTAAGAATTTGTTAACGTAACGGTATAAACGATGGCGGAGTCATGAACATCGAAATGAACTTATACTACGCTTTCGTTAGGGCCGAAATAATGTAATTTGGAAATTGGCTAAAAAAGTGTTTTTATCTAGTTTGCGCATTATTTCTTCCTTAATTTCTTTTTTTACAACCTTTTAAATCTTTCTTCTTGTTTAGTTTTGTTTACTTCTGCCGTTGTCCTGGATTCTATTTCAAAATTGTTATTTTGTTTTGTTTACATTTGCCCTTGCCTTGGATTTTTTTCCTGAAAACGCCCTATCTTAATCTGGAATACCTTATTCCGAACCAAGTACGCATTCCATTCCCAAATCCATTATTCCAACCAAAGTGTGACGTCCGTACTTTATTCAGGTGCTCGATATAAAATATCTATCCTATTACGATTATTGTCTCACCAAATCGTTTCATTATTTTCTCACATTGTGAATAATTGCTGACATGCATTTATGTAATTTAGTATAAATAAAGATACAATTTAAGAAAAAAATCACTTTTCATTCAGAAGTCAAATCGTAATTTTGTTTATCTTTCTATTTCTACTCTCCACCCGACGTAAGGAGCAATATTCTGTAAAATATCCAGTCCACCAAATAAGTTGGGATAGAAAATATTCGCATCTACAAACCTTGAAGGGTTTGAATCAGAAGTCGAACTCAAAAGAGTTTTTGACTATAAACATTGGTGACCCCGACGTGATAAACACGTCCAACATAAAAAGCTTCGAAGAACTTTGACACTGGCCCGTGTTCCGGTGCCCAAAGCCGTTGTCAACGTGTACCTGCTTCTTATCTGGTTGAAAAAGCAGTTCCATGTTCCGGTGTCCAAATCCGTAAAATAGAACACGTAGTCAACGTGTACCATCTTCATATTTGGTTGAGCAAGCAGTCAACACCTCACCGTCTTCGTATTTGACGCAGATAATTCACATATGCGTCAACCCCGTGACGCAACGCATTTAAAATAAAAAGATGGATGAAATGGGTGTATTCCGAGATAGTTAAAAGGGCATAACATTGATTTTAAGATAGTCTTACAATCAATTGTACCTAAAGATCTCAACACTGACCCTTCAGAGAAAGCAGTTGGGGGCTGCTAGCTTAGCATCCTCAGTACAATAAAAAAGACAGAAAATTCTGGCGACGGTAAAATATCCGACAGCAAACAGCACGTTGACATTAAAAGTCCCTGGCGACGATAAAGTATCCGAAGAAAATCAGCCCGTAGACATAAAAATCGAATTTTCAGATTTCGCTAGAATTGTAAGAAGACAGAACACGACCACACAGTTTCTACAGCGGTTATTTTCTAGTCTTAAAACCTCTGCAAAAGACGTTTTGAGTTCTACATTTTGTTGCGTAAAATTAAACGCGCAGCAAAAATAATGGATGGAACTAGACGAAACCCATCGGTTAATACATAAGCCTTCTGAAGACCCTGCCCAAAATGGATACGACTTTGACGAATTTTACCAGCTGTAAGACGAACTCCAGCAGCTCCTGATATAATTAACAGCGAAATTGGAAGAATTCACAGCACAGAGCTCATTATTATGTCGTCCACCCATGAATCATACTCCAGTAAATACGACTAGGCGAACCCTCAAATTACCGAAGGTAACCTTGTCCAAATTTGATTTAAACTATACAAAGTGGAAGCAGTATAGTGATTCGTCACCAAACTTGTTTATAAACAAGACGTATCAAACTGCCAAAAGCTGTTCTACTTAAAAACAACGTTAACTGGTGAAGCCGAAAATATAATAAGGCATTTTACGACATCTGATAAGAACTATATACAATGCAGCCTGGAAAGTAGTTAAAGATCGATATGACAACCAGCGACTGCACACGTGCAGAGATTACTAATGCACCGGGGATCCAAAATAAAACTCCAAAAGCAATAAAGGTCTTACATGACACTACACAAGAACGAATGCTGAGTTTGAAGGGTCTTAATATTGATCCTCTGCTTATCAGTGTTCTGATCAAGAAACTTGATAGAAACACTTTCACTCTCTGAGAGCAGTCGCTTAAGTAATCGAAAGCTTTACCATCCTAAAGCGAGTTCTTATCATTATAAGAGTTACGGTTCCAATCATTTGAGGTCATGGGACCAAAAGTAGAAAGAGCGCGTTTAGATAGACGACTTTAGTAAAAGGACAAAGGTAGCTCTTGCTTCAACAAAACTAACAACTAAATGCATTGTTTGTGGACAGAAAAGACATGCCATGCCCTTGTGTCCCAAGCTTCTTCCCACGAGGTTCACCTTGACGTGGTAGGAGTGGGCTTACGTTTTGGCACTTCATCAATCCAGATGCAGTGTCAAACAACCAAGCAACCTCAAAAAAAAAAGCAACAAGACAGAGATGTCACTTTAATGAAATTATGGAAAAAGTTAACCAAGAAGAAGAAAATCGAGTGGGGATATATGCTGAAAAGCCGGTAGAGGTCACGGCTGCCGGGAAGGGCTTTGCTTCGCTAGAAGAGAAGTCACCAGTGACTCAATCAAAATCAGAATCAAATACATCAAACACAATAAACATAACAAAAAACACAACAAATAATGAAAAAAGCAGATGAATCCATTCCTGCTTGCAGCAGTGGGGTCCGTGGGATTGATGATAACCTCCACCTCGGTGAGGATCTCATGGATCTCACTGACTCTGAGATAGGGACCGTGGGGGCTGGCGAAAGGGAGATGTCGTCTCATGAGTAAAATCGCAACCTCGCAGACGACGAATATCAATCTTTCGCCAGTTCCAAGGGCTCTGAAGCGGATGTCACAGTGGCCGAAAACCCTGCAGCTGCAAACCAAGCCAACATAGTGGCCAAAAACCCGGTAGACCCAGGAGATAAATCAACTTTAACTCCCTGTAAGGGGTCAAAGTATAGTAAATATTCCAAAGTCTGTGTAGATGCTGCCAGTTCCAAAAATCGATCCTCGCACGGGCCAAAACCGACTACGGAAAAAACGGTGAATCCAAAAGAACAGAATAAGGAAGCAGACTTTAACTTTGATACAAAGTTGAAAAATTCCCTGAGAAAAATTGGAAGATATGGTCAGGGTGATACAAAATGCTTAGTCTCCGAGACTGGAAACGCTTCAGCTGGGCTCGCAAGTTTGCCGCAAAAATGTAGGCAAAGAAGAAGCCAAAGCCGAGTCAAATAAGTTCGAAAAAACACAAATCTCGAACGAAAATCCAGATCTAGGTGCCTCCTCTTCCAAGGCTGCTCAAGCCACTAATCCAAAAGTGAAACTACCGTTGGATGATCTAAAACACTTAAGGGTGGAAAAAACTGACGACATGAGTCACAGAAAGAGGGCGAAACACAATGATTCGACAACCCCTCCGATGTCCACAAACGAAAAGTCGAAGACGACAAAGCAGACACACCGGAAGAATTGATAAAAGAAAGGCTTCAGGTGGCCGTTATCAATGAGGGGAGCTCCGAAAAACGGCTGAGCGAAGAAAACTTGTCACCCTAACCTCTTATTTGTCAAAAAATAACACAGAAATAGCCCTTGTATCCATGAATTAACAGCGGCCTTATCTGCTGGACTCAAATCCAAATATTACATACTGTACTTTAACAAAGGGTCTACAGAAGGTAACTATCGCACATGTATAGTGGCGAAAAAGAATATATATCTCTTTCTCCTATCTTCCCATTGTAGCATAGAAATGACAACAGTGAAGTGTGAAAGAGACGGGATCCACCCCTGATCCTAACCTCCATCTATTTGCCGGGCGAGGAAACATCACCCCGCCGTCGGTCGGCAGCTGTTGAGGAACTTGTTGCGGAAGCAAGTAGGAACGGATGGGACCTACTGATAGGTGCTGATGCTAACCTTCACCACGTTCAGTGGGGAATCACCGACACAAATGCAAGAGGTGAGTCACTTTTTGAATTATTTATTAAGAACGATATATTGATTTTAAATAGAGGGAATGAACCGACATTTATAACTAGAACTAGGAGAGAAATACTTGACATTACACTTTCAACAAACTCTAATACTCTTATTTTCACTAAGTGGAAGGTATCAAGTAACGTAACAGTCTTTGACCATAGAATGATAACGTTCCAAATAAATCAAAAAGTAGAACACCCAAAGACCTATAGAAATCCAAGGAAAACAAAATGGGAATAGTAAACTGGCCTTTTCTCTGGGCCGCTATAGAAAACAACCTATGCTTAACTGCTCATCTGACATCGAAAAACATGTTAATGAACTTACGCTAGCTATTCGTCTTGCGTACAAAAACTCGTGCCCCATTATCAAAGGAAAAGGCCAGCTCAAACCCGTATGGTGGTCAAAAGAGCTGTATATCCTTAGAAAGGACTCGAATAGGCTGTTCAACAGAGCAAAAGATAGTAACAATACCAACGACTGGGATCTTTACAAGACCATCAAAAACGAATACAAAAACAGAACTACCTATGCGAAAAGAGCAGCCTGGCAAACATATTATAGACATCGAGTCCACAAATTGTTGGACATCCCTGCAATTCGTGATTGCATATACCTATACCTACCAACATTCACATATGAATATTTAGTTCTTTTAGTTTTTGTCTTGTCATTCTGACTTGACCACATTTTATTATATTCTTTTCTTCTTAATCTGTATTCTGTATTAAAGTACAACCGTGTACTTTTAGCATTAAAATAAATCTTTTTATATTATTAACATCATTTTTGTTTCTTTGATTATTTTGTGTTTTTGACGAAAGTAACGTCTCAGTATATCGGCTCTACAGGTAATGGGCCCAAAAATAAATGTTTTTGTTTGGTCATTAATCTTATTGTAAAAAAAAAAAACTTAACCTCACTGCGACGTTTCTGTTGCTGATAGTAGCACAAGCAAGTTCTACCCCAAGGCCTGAGATGCTGTCGAAAGACAATTACGAAACATGGTGCCTTCAAGTAGAGGCATTATTCGTCAAAAACGACACATAGAATAATATACGAGTATAGTAAGGGAGGCGATCGTAAGATTACCTATCTCATCTGGAGACAGAAATTTACTATAAAGGATCGATAGTTTACTTAAAAACATTCACAAAACTACTGGTCGGACAAACTTTTTCAGGGAACATTAGGCGGGAGGGGGTCACTTCCGGTACGGATTTTTGAGGTGCACCTATATCATCGGGGCATCGAAAAAACTCATTGACAGTACGAAGGATATTGTCTGTACATTCTTAAACAATTGGTCGGACAGCAAAATTCATGTAACAAATGCTTGTCCGACCACCTAAAAAACGGTATTTTTGAGAAGAAATCATCTCATCGGGAAAATGGGTACCAAATGAAAGGTACAACTGTCTTCTATACGAATATACTGGTCGGACAAAGATTCATAGGGAATAATACACTGTCCGACCACTTTTAATGTCGTAATCATACTTGTTAAAATGTTTGTATGATGTAAAATGTTGTCATTCGCTCTTTTGAGGATTTTTCAAAATCACAACTCTGAGTGCTCAAAAAAAGACTATTTGGAAGCCAACAGAGCTTACAAAAGCAAAAAAGCAAATTTTGACAAAAGGCAAATCGAGAACTTAATAAACTGCAAAAACTCGTCAGATTTTTAGAAAGCCATTTAAAATATAAAAGGAAATCATTTCGCAATAAAAACTCAACTACCTGCATCGATACTCCGACAGCATTTCGAGAAACTTATGAATGCAGAACCCAGTGAACGAGAAATACAGTACGCTAGACCAGCTTTTGAAAACGAAATCTTAGACTGTGATATAACACTTGAGGAAGTTATGTCAACAATATGCAAACTGAAAGAAAATAAAGCACCAGGCTGTGATAGGATCCCAAATGAATTTTTTAAATATGCCGCTGAAGAGAAGAGGGGGACAGGATGGATCCATCGAACTACCGTATGAAATGGATTGAGAACACTGATATATGCTTAGCGAATACCAAATTGGATTTAGAAACGGCTACTCAACCGTAGATCATATTTTCACCCTTATCTGTCTATATCTGTCTATCTGTCTATCTGTCTATCTGTCTATCTGTCTATCTGTCTATCTGTCTATCTGTCTATCTGTCTATCTGTCTATCTGTCTATCTGTCTATCTATCTATCTGTCTATCTGTCTATCTGTCTATCTGTCTATCTGTCTATCTGTCTATCTGTCTATCTGTCTATCTGTCTATCTGTCTATCTGTCTATCTGTCTATCTGTCTATCTGTCTATCTGTCTATCTGTCTATCTGTCTATCTGTCTATCTGTCTATCTGTCTATCTGTCTATCTGTCTATCTGTCTATCTGTCTATCTGTCTATCTGTCTATCTGTCTATCTGTCTATATGTCTATCTGTCTATCTGTCTATCTGTCTATCTGTCTATCTGTCTATCTGTCTATCTGTCTATCTGTCTATCTGTCTATCTGTCTATCTGTCTATCTGTCTATCTGTCTATCTGTCTATCTGTCTATCTGTCTATCTGTCTATCTGTCTATCTGTCTATCTGTCTATCTGTCTATCTGTCTATCTGTCTATCTGTCTATCTGTCTATCTGTCTATCTGTCTATCTGTCTATCTGTCTATCTGTCTATCTGTCTATCTGTCTATCTGTCTATCTGTCTATCTGTCTATCTGTCTATCTGTCTATCTGTCTATCTGTCTATCTGTCTATCTGTCTATCTGTCTATCTGTCTATCTGTGTATCAGTTGTCTATCTGTCGACCAATATTTCCCTTTCATAATAATGTGTGTTCTTAGATAGTTTTTTCAATTTTGTACTTGTTCTTTAGTTAAGGCAAGTTATGAGATAAAAGTTTTGAGATAACAATCAAACATGAAATTATGATGATAGCAAAGACGAAAAAGATGGTCTAAGAACTCTGTCCGTCTGTATGTTTGTCTGTCTGTCTGTATGTATGTATAGACAACTACAGCCCAAACTGGTTGGCCGAATTGCTTCAAACTTAGTATATAGATTTGTTAAGGTATGTACAGACAGGAAATTGAAATTTTTTTGCTCAAAAAATAACGGTACCTGCCATAAAAAGCTTATTTTTCTCGAAAACAGCTTTAACGATTTTGATTTTAAAAAATCAGTGTAGCTTTTTAGGTAGGACCAATTATATTGCTGAAATTTTTTTGATTAAGCGTCCAAAAACTGTACTTTTTTGCTTTCGACTAACTCGAAAACGGATAAAGCGATACTTTTGAAATTTCACACAAATAAAGGTGTAGGTACCTCAATGTATACTGCATACCAATATTTAAAAAAAAATTGTATTTTTAGAAGCATTTTCTAAAAAAAAAAATTTAGAAAATTAATATTTTGAAAACTGACCATTACACTTTTTTTTAAATTATAAACACATAATATATTTGCTAAATACCTATGAACTTCTGTTTTTGAATTTTTTTTTTGAAAATCCTTTTCAAAAAGTTTTTCAAAAAAAAAAGCTTTTTTCGCAAAAACCGATTTTTATAAATTTAAATTTATCGAAGAAATAAAATTTCGTTCTTTTTTTCCAGTATTTATATATTATATTAAATTTTTTAAGAATTTTGGAAAATGTTTTTTTATCAAAATCTCAAGCCCCAAGATCTCTGTCAAACATTGGAGCAAGTTCGTGAGACCCAGTCGTGCATTTTATTTTAATGAAAACATAACATGCCTTATAGAACCACTAAATGAACTTAAAACACAGTCATACCACCAAATAAAGGACAATAACAACTCGTGTTTTGGGACATAAACTAACAATACCATCGATTTACTCTTTCAATACCGAAAGTGATAACCTTTTATGTAAGTCTGCTGCCGTATGCCACTGGAAGAATTTAAGGCTTCTGTCTTATAATCAACAATTTTAAGGGCAACTGTGGTAGCTGCTTGAACCAACAAACACACACTGCTGCTGCAGAAGTTCTACACTTTCAAAAGCAATGTCAAAAGAGCAGCCGTTGTAAAAAAAAATTTTATAATACAATAGCATTATATTTTATAGATTTTTATGCAGCAGCAGGATGCTGCAAGTCATAGATTTTCAGATGCACGTAGCCGTAGGTACCTAGTACCTACCTTTCTACTCTTGCCGTCGCCGTCGTTGCTGGTGCTCTACCAAGAAGCAATGGAATGCCAATGTGCTCCACACTAGAGCTGTTGACACACAGGTAGAGATAGCTAGCTATATAATAATTATTTGGAAAATAATATCAAACCGCGAAATTGTTTCCAGGATTGGGCTTTATTTGTGAAAACAGTATTAAGCAAGTATGTGGACATGTGCGGGTAGCATTGAGAGGTGCGGTCTTGTTTCTTGATATCGGTTATCCCCTGAATAATCATCATTGTATTGTGGCTATTTTAAAGAAGATAATACAACTATCAAGGAAGCTATGTTGGCGTTGTAATATCTACATCAATATGAGAGGAAATGCAGCTGGCTGCGTCCATGCCGAACATAAGAGGTGAGTAAAAAACGTCATTTGCTATGCATTTAATATGGAAGTAAACATGCATTGCATCATCTTCAAAAGACTGTTTGCATTGCGAGACAGGGTGTTTCTCAAGGACTTCATGTGAACCTACATACGAGTACGTTATGATTTATGAATGAAGCATTCAAATGAAAATATTATAGCGGAGACCAGAACAATATGCCTTTTTCATTGTATATAACGTCTCGACGAAAGAAAAATTTGCTTTTTAGAATATACTGCCCAATAACTGTAATGCTCCCCGCTATTAACACAGGTACAGTATCAGAAGTCCACAAATGCATTGTGTGATTCTGACCCAGCCAAATACTACAAAAGTACACAAGAAATTCTTGTGGACTTTTGGTAGAACGATTTTGGACTTTTGGTCCACTCAGGTGGGCAGCTCTCATTTTTTTTTTGTTTTTTTTTTAACTAAAATGAGTCACAATTTTTTATTCCGTCTAAAAGGAAGCTGACAAAAGCAGTTAAGACCAGATATTCGTTATTGCATTTTTAGACAAAATAGTAGTTTTCTTAAAAACACTCAAAAAATATCACACACAAAGTAACAAAGTTTAATCAAAATCGTAAGAGCCGTTTTTGAGGAAATTAGAAAAAACCAAACAAATTGACTAAAACTGAACGGCTTGTTGTATGGGAGCAACCGTTTTTTTTGTTCAAGGGAAGTATGTGGACTATTTGGTAGAAAACTATGATATATTCAAATTCATGGTCGGGTTCGTTAGGGACATCGGTAAATGATTGACTGAAGAATGTCGCAAAGAGTTGGTATTCATAACTTAGGGTCAGAAGAAGAATGTTGAGAAAGTCAAGCGTGGAAGGAAGGCCATCAGATTTCCTTTTAACTTTTATAAATCGGTAGAACAGCTTCGGCTGAGTGTTTAGAAAAGACATCATTTTTTCGAGATAAAGATGATAGGGTGAATCATGGATAGAATTTCCGATTAAATGTCAATTAATAATGTGCGTTCAGTTTTGCGCACCTGTGACAGCAGCCAGTGACTGCTATCAATTGGCTAGCTCAGTGAAAAGGGTGGTTTGTTTTTATGAACATTTTTGATGGACTATCAAATTATTTGTGAACTAAATTGATCTGAGTTTGATCAAATGGATTGTTAATTAATTGCAACAAAGAGCGTTACTTGCATACGGTAAGTGCAAAGGTGCCATGACATAACCATGTGACATAAGGCCATAAGCATGGCCATATGACGCTTTTCTAAAGCGTTTAAAGGCTGTTTTCGAACATATTGCTTTACAACGCTTGCGGAAGCCTCTTTTATCGCTACTTCTTTAAACAATGCTCCAGTGAAAAAGCCAGATGCATTTCTCCCTTTAAAAATTTTAACTGTAATGCTCGAACTGCAAGGATCGCTCATCAGTTTACTCTTGAGCCTGTCTTTGGACACACTGTCAAATACAGAAATTCTTTCTTCGGCCGCACCACGAGCATGTGGAATGCCTTACCCGGCTTTGTCTATCCCTCCCATTTTAATATTCAGAGCTTTAAAACCAATGAGCATCCATATCTCCTATCAAATCCTTCTTTTTTCGAAACACATCTTAAGGGTATTGTTGAAGAGGATATACTAAAACTACAAACATAAGAGACAGCCCTGGACATCTATCAAACGTCATATTAATATAATACACAAATCAGCTTCTGTCACTTATGTTCTAGAATAAATCGACTTTTGAATAAAACGTGCTTAAAGTAAGACGTGCTTTCTCATTTTTAAAACTCAAGAGTTGAGTCAATTTTTGATTCTTTTTAAAGTTCTTTGAAACCTTTTCACGTTTCAAACATTGGCATCCCTTGCGGGGAACCTTAGTTCTCTGCGTTCAAATACAATTTCTTCTTTTTCTTCTTTTTAATTGGAAAAGTTTCCTTAAAGAACAATGGCGCTGGCCAAGGAAGAATCAGTTTCAAAATTAATTGTTAACTTCTCAGCTAATTCTCAGAAAGTCGCCAAGGCAAAGCAGACGAAAGGGTACTTTTTGGGCAGGAGAAAACTCCTTGAAGATTATTGGATAAAATTCAATGACACCCACGACGCCATCTCATCGATAGAGGTCAACGATGACAATGAAGAAGAGCTCAAGAAGGTTCTTTCAGATGAGCGCTTTGCAAAAATAGAATCTGCGTACTGCGAAGCCTTAGGAGAACTGAATGACCTGATTGACGAGCTGTCCACGTCTGCGCATGAGACAATAGGTATGTCTCACTCAACACCGACTCGATTCGTCGTGAGCGACGGCAGCAACGTCAAATCGATTCTGCCAAAGCTTCAGCTGCCCACATTTGATGGATCGTTCGATGAGTGGCTGACCTTCAAAGACATGTTCACAAGCTGCGTTATCAACGATACATTACTCTCTAATGTACAGCGACTACATTATCTAAATTGTAGTCTTCGTGGTGATGCTGCGAGTGTCTTAAAAAATATTCAGGTTAGTGACGACAACTTCAATACTGCTTGGGATATTTTACAAGGCCGGTATGACAATAAGCGCAAGCTTATCAAACAATATCTTCGGGACATTATAATGCTACCGACCATGACTAAAGAATCTCCGGAGGCCTTGCGTCGGGTTCTGGATGGCATCACTGAAGCTATTCGGGCTTTAAAACAACTAGGCAGACCAACCGATAAGTGGGATGATTGGTTAATTTTGCATGTGACAGAAAAACTGGATCCTGTCATTATCAAAGATTGGGAAACTTCACTTAATGGCCCAAACGCCATTCCTACGTACGCCGAGTTGGAAACGTTCTTGGTAAACCGGCTTCAGGGTCTTGATGCTATGGCTGCTTGCTCCCGAAAAAATCAAAATGAGGTCATCCAAAAACCAACGAAAACACATCCAATCCACAGTCACCAAGCAAATGTAAATCGATGTCAAAGCTGTGGTGGTAGGCATGTTCTAATGTTTTGTAGTGATTTTAGAAAACAAAACCCTGCACAGAGATTAACTTTTGTGACAAGAGCAAAGTTGTGCAAAAATTGTTTTAAAGCTAATCACGCATCACAGCACTGCCCGTCTGACTATTCCTGTTTAAGATGTCATCAAAAACACCATACAATGTTGCACGACAGCGTCCAGTCTCAAGAGGTCAACGTCATTACAAACCATATGCGAACAACCGGTACTTCTGACATTCGTCTCCCTCCTAACTCAATTAACGAATCTGTTAACAACAAATCACTAATAAAGTTGGAACCTATTTTGCTGGCTACAGCTCAAATTCGAGTACGATCTGCCTCTGGACATCATCTAAAACTTCGAGCTCTTTTGGACAGTGGTTCCCAAGCGACATTTATTAGTGAATATGCAGTTCAACAACTTCGTCTGCAGCGAACAAGGCACCTTGTACCGGTGACTGGGGTAGGGGGATCGAGTGTTGGTAAGTCAACAGGTGTAGTCGATATTTCTGTGAGTTCTCTCACAGAACCAAATTTCAACATAAGCTGCAAAGCACTAATTTTACCACGTTTGGGTCAACTCATGCCCACTCTGCGAATCGACACCGAACCATTTTGTGAATTTATGGATCTTGATCTGGCTGATCCAAACTTTCATGAGCCCGGATCTATCGATGTCATTCTTGGAGCTGACCTCTATGGATCTATTCTACATGGTGAAATTATGCAAACAGCTGTTGGTGCTCCTGTAGCGCAACGAACCCATTTAGGATGGGTCATCTACGGACGCTTACCCGACTCAGTAACAAGAGAGTTGGCTACAAGTTACTGTGCATTTTCTCAGATTGAACTTGCTAATTTGGTTCAATGCATGTGGAAATTCACCGAGAACGAGGACGTGGAATCTATTTCCAAGATGACTCAAGATGAACTCTACTGCGAAGAATTCTTCAAGAAAACGGTACAACGGACCAGTTTTGGGCGGTACGTCGTCAAGTACCCGTTTAAAGATTCCATCGACCTAACCACACTGGCCGATTCACGAGGAGAGGCCTTCAAACTTTTTTATTATCAGCTACGTCGGCTAGACAGCAACAGGACAATGAAGACAATGTACCAAGATTTTATGTCGGAATATCAACAGCTGGGGCACATGGAACCCGTGTTCAAAGATGTGTCACCACAAAACTTGTGCTACATTCCACATCATTGTGTCTACAAGGAATCAAGTTCCACAACGAAATTGAGAGTTGTCTTCAATGCAGCTAGGAAGTACACCTCAGGCAAATCTCTCAATGACTGTCTCCATGTTGGACCAAAGCTGCAGAGTGACCTCTCTGCCATCATTTTGAAATGGCGTACTCATCGAATCGGCTTTATGGCAGACATCGAAAAATGCTATAGACAAATACTTGTGCACCGAGATGACGCTGATATGCAGCGAATCATATGGACAGATAATGAGGGCCTTCCAGCTATCTACAGACTACTTACAGTCACATACGGTTTAAACTGCTCACCGTATCTTACAATAAAGGTGCTCCATACCTTGGCCGATGATGAAGGGGCTGACTTTCCGCAAGCGGCAAAAGTACTACGGGAATCATTTTATATGGATGACTGTCTGCATGGCGCCGATTCTGTTGAGACTGCACAACAACTACAGATGGAACTACAGAAGTTGCTACAAAGAGGAGGTTTCCTTTTACGAAAATGGAATTCAAATTCTAGTGAGTTTCTACAGGGTTTAAGTTCTTACGAAAAGTTAAAAGACCCTTGCTGTGAACTTAATTTGGATCTTGAAACCAAGGCTCTTGGTATCTTTTGGTTTTGTCAAAGTGACTGCATAGGATACAAAGTTAATGTCACGAGAGTCTCATCAGCAATAACAAAGCGTCAACAACTGTCTGACGTGGCCAAAATATATGACCCAACCTGTTTACTAGCTCCAATAGTTATAACAGGCAAAATCATGTGTCAACAACTTTGGCTTTCTGGCATCTCCTGGGATGATCCACTTCCGGAACCTCACCAGCAGAACTGGATTCGATTTCGCGAAGAGCTTCCATTGATAGATGACATCAAGGTATCGCGGTGGGTTTTCTCGTCACCAGATGCATCGACTTACCAGCTACATGTGTTTTCGGATGCGTCTACCTCTGCTTATGCTGCCGTCGCCTATTTGCTAGTCAAAACATTTAATGGTGAAATTAAAGTTTCTATTCTCATTGCCAAAACTAAAGTGGCACCTTTAAAGAAGATCACCGTTCCATGTTTGGAACTGAATGGAGCTCTTCTTGCGGCAAAACTAGTTTTTAAAGTGCTCACCACCTTAAAGATGACGTCAATCAAAACCTTCTGTTGGTCCGACTCCAAGACAGCTCTTAGCTGGATTCGGTCAAACCCTGGTAAGCATAAGCAGTACGTTGCCAACCGGATTACAAAAATTCAAGAGCTGACAGATATGGACTGTTGGAGGTATGTACCCACTAATAGCAATCCGGTTGATGTTGCCTCCCGTGGTGTATACCCTTCCCAGCTAAAAACCATCAAAATATGGTGGTCTGGTCCAGAGTGGCTTCAGAAAGCGGAGGACGAATGGCCGCAACAAATTTGTGACGTCAAAAATGTACTTGAGATAACTTCACTACTTGCTCGAACTCCGTCACAACTGACCGAAGAATTTGGACCATTGGGTCTCCTGAATAAATATTCCAATATCAACACTCTAGTTGGAGTTACAAGCTGGTGCTATCGTTACATTGATATCAAACTAAACCGGCTTCACGCGACATCATCCTGGTGCACAACTACTGAACGTCAAAGAGCATTACATTTCTGGATCAGGTATGTTCAAAAAGTCCATTTTGCTAATGAAGTCTCTTGTCTCTCCCAAGGAAAACCTATCAGTTCAAAAAGCAAGTTACTTAAACTCAATCCTACTATTGACGAAAATGGCATCATACGATTGAATGGGAGGCTAAAGAATGCTTGGCTGCCTGTGTCTGAAAAGTTTCCCATCATATTACCTAAGGAGAGCAAACTTACTGAGATGTTGATTGATCAAGGGCATTCGTGTACTTTGCACGGTGGCAAGCAAGCTACCCTTAATTTCCTCCGAAGACGCTATTGGTTGATCGATGGGCGTGCGGCTGTTAAAAAGTTCATTAATCATTGTTTGACCTGTTTCCGTCAAAATCCACATGTTACAACCCAAATTATGGGAAGTCTTCCCACTCCCCGTTGTACAGCTGCTATTCCGTTTAAGCATTCTGGATTAGATTATGCTGGGCCGTATGCCGTTCGAGCCACAAAAGGCCGAGGTCATCGAAGTTACAAAGGATGGGTTGCTCTCTTTGTGTGTCTGAGCACCAGAGCAATCCATCTCGAGCTCGTGAGTGATATGACCACCGAAACATTCCTTTCGGCTTTGCGACGCTTTTTTTCTACACGAGGATACAGCTCTAGCATTTACAGCGATTGTGCAACAACATTTGCAGGTGCAAATATAGCACTCAAGGCTGACTTTGCGGCTTTTCGAAAGCAGTTAGAGGAAGGCGCGCGATCCTACTCTTGCCACGGTGTTACATGGCACTTTATTCCACCAGGCTCTCCAAACTTTGGAGGCATATGGGAGGCTGGTGTCAAAAGCATGAAACATCATCTAAAGCGAACTATTGGCGAAGCAACTCTGACTTTCGAGGAGCTTTACACCGTTCTTAAGCAAATCGAAGCTGTGCTTAATTCAAGGCCTCTGTCAGCACTTTCTGATGATCCCAGTGATTTAGCTGCCTTGACCCCTGGGCATTTCTTGGTGGGTGGCCCAATCACTGCTACTCCAGAGCCAGATTTGCTCAACATCAAGTCAGGTAGACTAACACGGTTGAAGCAGCTCCAACAAATACAGCAGGATTTTTGGAAAAGGTGGAGTTGTGAGTACCTACACGAGCTCCAGGTAAGAAGCAAATGGAATCAAGCAAAACCAAATATCAAAGTGGGAGACCTGGTTCTTATTCGGGATGAACGTACGCCACCCACTCAATGGCAATTAGGACGAGTCTTGGAGGTACATTCTGGTGACGACGATCTAGTGCGAGTAGCTACAATTCGAACACAATCATCAATACTAAAGCGAGCTATATCGAAGTTGGTCGTACTTCCAATCGACAATGATTGTACGGATGAACACGGTGGGCGGCCAGAGGTTTCGTCACAATAACTGGACGAGGTGGGCGGAATGTTGAAGAGGATATACTAAAACTACAAACATAAGAGACAGCCCTGGACATCTATCAAACGTCATATTAATATAATACACAAATCAGCTTCTGTCACTTATGTTCTAGAATAAATCGACTTTTGAATAAAACGTGCTTAAAGTAAGACGTGCTTTCTCATTTTTAAAACTCAAGAGTTGAGTCAATTTTTGATTCTTTTTAAAGTTCTTTGAAACCTTTTCACGTTTCAAACAGGTATTAACAACCCCTTTAGTGCGCGCACATTATAAAAAAACGCATTAATCTTGCTTCCAGCAAGAAGCCAAGTAAGGATTTGTTCCACTTTGAGGTGAGATATGCCATAAGATCACCAGTGGAACTATTGCTGCGAAAGCCGTTCTGACGGTCATTTAAAAGCTTCCGATCTTCAAGGTATTTATCTTAAGGGACGGGCTGCACAAATTCTGTTTTCTCATCTACAAAAAAAAGATTCATGAACGATAGGAAAGATGGAAAACCTAACAATGGTTTTGCCAGCGATGAAGAACAACTCTTCAGAAGTACAGTGGGTATACCATTCGGGCTAGCGGATTTGAGTATATAAAGATCTTGAAGAACTCTTGCTTCTGTGCGAGTGCGGAAAGATACCTGACTTGCAGTTTTCAAGAGCATTTGCATCGTTGCTTGCAGCCAACGTGGAACTTGCAGAAAAATGAACTGCAAGCATATTCGCTGAAGAGCCGACGATTGGTTTATCATCGACGATGAGCGTTGGAACTTATTATGACGTTGAGCTCTTGACATTTCACCAAATGACCAGAAGTTTTGACGCCTTTGGAACATTTCAGAATTTTGTCTGAAACTTTTGGTCATGTAAAATTTTTTTTTGTGATAAAGGAGTTGCACGAGTTCCTAACGTTTTTGTGTTTCTTCCGATTTTCCCCAGTGGGTTGGGTTTATATGACCGAAAGCTTAATTCTTTCAACCCAATATTTTCTTTACACTCTGCGGCAAACTAAGGCTTTTCCTTTGGTTTGATACCTTTTGTTCTGTCAGGGAAACAAGTTCTCATTCCAGGAAATATCACTGTTTTAATCATTTCAGCCCTGGCATCACTGTCATTATTAACTAAAGGAAGCAACTACTTTTCTTCAAGAGAAAAAGAATATTTTATATAATAATTGTTGCTTTTAATTTTAATTCGAGCACATACCAAATGGCATTACTTTAAGATCATCGAACAATGTGCGTCTTAGAAGCGTATGAACGGCATCTAGTTGATAAGCCCACCGTTTGTACTTGAGCGAAACGCACTCAGGCCACGTAATTTGATTTAATTTTAATGATATAACCCATGCCTCCCTCTCAGTCTGGCTTCCATAAATAAAAATAAAAAAATAAAAGCTTGACACAACAGTTTCAAGCGGGCCGGGGCATATGACTTACACTAGCAATCATTCCTGTGCGTGCGTTGATATTCTGCAGGAATAAAGGGGGATTTTCTCTTGAAGGATTTGTCACTTCCTCGCAAGAGGCAGAACCCCGGAGAAGAACTTAGGTGGAAACAGGAATCAAACCCAGAACCTTCGGCGTGGCAGATCGACACACTAACCACTACCCCATGGGGCTCTACAGGCTCAAGTCTGTCTCAAATTAAATGTCATAATCATAAAAAGCATTTCCTAAAGGAAATCCTCGGTTTGGCGAAACAAGGCCCCAGGAAATTAGGCCCAAAAAAAAAAAAAAAAAACCAAACAAGACCCAAAAGTATGCAAGCAATACAACAACAACAAAAAATTGCATATTTTGGGGGATAATTTCACATTTCGGGGTCTAATTTCATTTTAAAAACTGGGGTGTTATTTCATAATGTAATTAACCCCCAATATTGGAATATGAAATAAGGCCCCAATAAAATTTGTGGGGTCTAATTTCATTTATAAAATTGGGGTGTTATTTCATTATGAAATAAAACCCTAACATCAAAGAATGAAATAAAACCGCAAAAAATATTTTTGGGGCCTTATTTCATTCTTCTTATTTTTCGTTTTTTTCTTAAAATGTTAGAAGACATTGGTAAAGAAACGGTTAACAAAGCTGTAATATCCTGTTTTGGACAAACATCATTTGTGTTAATTAGCTTGTAACGATAACGAGTGCATCAGTTCGCTTTTAAACGTCGTTTAGTGCATTCAAAGTATTCGCTATTATCTTAGGCTGTACAAGGAAGTTAGTTTATCAATAAGAGTTAAAAATTCGCGCGAATTTTTATAATTTATGTGGAGTACTTTGATGAGGTAATTATAATGTGCATTAATCTCTTTTCATCAAATAAATAAATTTTTTTTTTTCATAATAACGTATTCGTATTATCTTAGGCTGTACAAGGAAGTTAGTTTATCAGTAAGAGTTAAAAGTTCGCGCGAATTTTTAACTCTTATTTTTTTATTTTTCATAATAACGTATTCGCTATTATCTTAGGCTGTACAAGGAAAGTAGATTATCAATAAGAGTTAAAAATTCGCGCGAATTTTTAACTCTTATTAATAAACTAACTTAATTGTATAGCCTAAGATAATAGCAAATACGTTATTATGAAAAAAAAAAATATTTATTTGATGAAAATAAATTAATGCACATTATAATTACCTCATGTGTTGATATGGTTCCAAATGAGGACATTTTTGAAGAGGAGGTATCTTCGGATGAGGATATTTTGGCAAACATCTAAAGATATGCAAAGAATGCAGCCTCAAATTGCTGGCTGATGCTATTGCCAACGGTCGTCCAAATTTTCAATGTCCTTGCTGCAGACATGTGGTACAAGATACAAATGAAAGTGTTCATTTGAATTTTGGGGTGTATTTTCACTTATTTTTGAATAAAGAACTAGATATCTTATTATAAAATGTTATTTGGGGTCTTATTTCATTTTTAAGGCTGTGTTTTTTTTTTTTGGTTTGGGCGTATTTTCATTTTTTTTGGAAAACAAAATAAAATTTGGGGCCTTACTTCATTTTGTTTTTGGGGTGTCTTTTCATTTTTTTGGGGCGTAATTTCACAAAAGAAAATGGGGCTTCATTTCGTTACGAAAAATCACCCCAATTTTGGGGGCTTATTTCATTTAAGGTTTTGGGGCCTAATTTCCTGGGGCCTTGTTTCGCAGCGCCCCTCGGTAGGCTTTGTCACTTTTTAGTTGGACTTATAATTTTTTCATCACTTATTTTGAAATAAATAAGACAGTTTTACTTTACTTTGAATTAAACATAAAACACATAATATGTATATATTATATCTCTTCACTGAGTGCTCAAAATTTTCAACTTCACTTTTTAATAAAAACATCGTTGTCTATTTACTATATTGCACTAGTTCGTAAACACATTATCACTTCATACTGTCAATAAAACTCATTTCGATATTGAAATGAATTCATTCCGCTCAAATAATGTTCACAAATTATAACTGATTGCTAAATTCAGTGTCGTGTTAGTATACACATCCACTGTTCTGGAAAAAGGTCAAATATAAGCCCTGTACGCAGTTAACATCTTGGATTTTTGCATCAGAAATATCACCACTTATATTGAGAGTTTTGTATGGCCGTGTGGACGCGGGTGCGGCGTGGGCTTGGGTGCAGCGTGGGCGCGGCGTGACCGGGCCCCCCTGCGCCACGCGTCAAGCGCCCTTGCTCATTTTTTTACATATAATTTTTGTTCCCTTTAAAATGTTTAGTATGCGATTTTTTACCAAAATAATTTTCCAAACACTGCACGAATTTTATTTTATTCGTCACTCTGTTAGGTTACTTAAGTTTCAAATCTTTTTTAAAAATTAAATTTCTTACAGGTTTATCCTTTTTTGCCTACAAACATCCAGCACGAAAACAGCGCCACTTCTTCTTGGTGAATAATATGAACTAAATCCCACTGGTTGATGGGTTGGGCCTAGTTCATTGGGAATAAGTTCGTAATGAACTATGTCCCAACTGAATTTTCACCCAAAATTATGAACTAAATCCCACTACAAAATTTGATGGGACTTAGTTCATTTTGCCTCGTGGGAGTTAGTCGATTTGGGAGCTAGGACGTAGGGCCTTTTGTATGACGTTCTATATACAGACCATAAAAAATATAACTATAAAATAACTAAATCTTCTATCTATGTCACATATTTTTGCATAAAAGGATGTACTTAGCTTTCATAGCTTAAAACAATTGAACACTACGAAAGAATGAATTAAGGGTTATCTTTTTGATTCACTGGATTCATTGATAAATCATCTCAGTCAGATTTTGAATGAAGTAATCTGCAAACTATTTTTGTTTACTATTAAATTCATTAAATACTTCAAAAGTTTTACCCTAGATTAATTTTTAATTTTTGTTTAAAAAAACGTATTATTGATAAAATACCTACGTATAACGATTTTGATATTTGATAATTACATTACTCTGAGTAAGTATTATTTAGCCTTATTTATATTAAACCTCTTGATAAAATGTTTGGTCGTTTTCCTAAAATGTTCTAATTCATTCTTCGTTTCGTGCTACTATTGTGGTGCATCTTAAAATATTTCTTAGCTGATTTGCCATATTTCTCACCCAGAACACGTGCGCTTGCACGAATTTACGAAGTTGGAAGAAATAAATAACTATGAAGATAATGAACTTTCTGCTTCGTAATTGTAATCATGTGGCTCGTGGCTTCACGCTCTAAGAAATTCTCTAAATCAGCGAACCGTTTATTACATCGTTTTCATACTCTGCTTTTTTTACTTGCTCTTAAGGGCAAGTAGTGCTTTCGTACAGAAAACGAAATCATCTTATTAATCAAACATGACGTTATGATGCTAGAAAAGTACAAAAAAAGGTTTTTGCCATGCCAGCCGTCCGTTAGTATGTGTGTTCATGCATCTGTTTTCTGTACCCTTTGCAGTATTTGATGTCAAGCTACAGCCGAAATGCCTTGACGAATTTTCTTCACACATGATATAGCATTTTAAAGAAAAAGTGGTTGTCAAGGTTTTTCGTTTGAGGCCGGCTGAATTTGATACCATTCAAGAAATGGTTCGTAGCGTTTTGGAATGGCTCTAACTATGTACTTTAATTAAAGTCATTATGTTTCAAACTCAAGGCATTTTTGATTTTTGACTTAAATAATAACACAAAGCAGGTTAAAACGACTTCTTTCAAATTGCCATAAGTTGGCAACGGCTTGATCGAATTCAATCGACCTATGATTGCATAGTCTTCTTTAAGGTAGCATTGCGATATTTTGGCTACCACCTCTTGAAACTATAAAACCAGCTACTCAGTTTTAGAAAAAGTTTCGTTTCATTTCAATAATTTATTCGAAAATGGGTCGAACAATTTTGATTTAACCTTGTGGGTATTATGTTCTGAATAGTTTTAAGTAGGTAATCTGCGTTTCTTAATTTTTGGCTGAAACTAAAGCTACCCGAGGTCTGGCTAAGACCTTTTTATTTTACACACCATACGTTGAAAAGAACATCTATGAAACTGATTTACTTTGGCAATTTTTGTATCCTAAGTATTTTCAACAATGGCAGCTCCCATATAACACTTTTATAATTTTAAACCAAAATGTTTAAGTTTTTACTAATTTCCTTAAAAGTGGCTGAATCGATTTTGTTCAAACTTCATTTTGTTACATAGGGTTTTCAAACACGAGCACTGGATTTTTAGTTTTGACACAGTCAACACTTTAAAAAAGTCTGGTCTTCATTGGATAGGTGAGTGTAAGAACAGTAGAAGTACAAAGTACAACAATACAAAAATACTGTCTTTATACCTTGATATTTTTTATTTGTTGCTTATTACATTTATTAATTTTTTCTTTAACTTTCATGTCTGGGAACTAAAAGGCTTCAAATAACCCATAAATTATTTAACAAAAAACTAATAGGGTTTCCGTAAAACAGTTTTCATTTTTGTTTTTCTCAAAACTAAGATTTGGCATATGTGCTATTCTTTCACTTGTATTATTAAATAGTCAAATATTTATAAATTTAAATATATATTATATTTAACTAATTTGTATATCAAGAACTTACTTCAATTTAAGATCTTAGTAGGAAGAAATAACCCAAACAAAATTTAACATATCTTATAGAAATGGCAATTACTCACTCCAAAATGCGTGAGAGTAATAATCCTTAAAAATGTCTTTGCTTATTTCCTTGAAATTTTGCTAGCTTATTCAATGCATATATAAACTATAGCATTCCCACTTGAGGTGCGCCATCTATCGACGAAAAACTAAGCTCTAGAATAACATGGGAAGCAACAACAACAATTTTCACCATTTTAATTGTTGTTGTTGCTTCCCATGGTATTCTAGAGCTTAGTTTTTCGTCGATAGATGGCGCACCTCATGTCGTAGTACTATAATATATATACAATGGCTTATTTAATACAACTGTGAATATTTATTGCTAAAAAAAATTTCATTATTGTGCTATTCCATCAACAAAACAAGTACGTGCGACTCAGTTGGGCATTTTATTTTTTAGTTAGACCTAGCTGCAATAAGTGAAATAATCGTAGAGAGTTTAAATTGTACTTGATTGCTTATAGCAAAAAGTAAAGAAACTATAAGGAAACAGAAGCAGCATGCATACAGCATACTTATATTACATGTCGAAAACGTCAATTAAAAACAACTTGCACAAATCAAATGAAAGGGCCCTTATAAAAACTAAGAAAGTTATGAGGCGATCGTCACTCTTTTGAGCTCCTACGTTTACTTTTTGTTTGGATGTAGCTTGTAAGTATTACGGATTAAAATGCAATACCTTTATCACCAATAAAAATATAACGATTTTGTACGTTTTCAATATTGATTTCATAAGGTAATAGTTATAGTAAAAGCAATGCAATAAATACAAAAATGCGTAAAATGAATTCGAAAACAAAATAAAAGTTATTAATAAAAAATCAGTCCTATAAGTAAGGGTTAACGTTAACGAATAGAACTATCTCGGCATGCATTTTTTTTAAATCCTTACTTCAATATCACAATGACAGAAGACTTTGCAAAGTCCAGAAATGCTATAAATTGATTACAGAAATGTTCAATACTTAACAAAAATATAAATATTTTTAGACAACTGCCAAAGCGATAATATTCAGGCCGAAATTTGGGTACAAAAAGAGTTTGAAGGGGTGGTTTTCAAAGTCAACTTTAAGTTTTAACTATAGCAGAGCGGCTAACTCAGTGGCGGATATATGGAGGGGTCGGGTTTGAACCCCCACATGAGCATTGGAAACATTAACTTAGTTATCTATTGATATGATAATACAACGTTCAGTATTTGTTCGATCAATGCCGTGTAATATAAGTTAATAGTTTCACCTAACCCTATGTACTTACCTACCTAGTGTGTAATTTAGTCACAGCTATTTGCGGACACGAAATCAAGTCAAAAAATAGGGTTGGTAACGTTTGCCCAAAAACACAAGCCCCAAACAGAGATCCCCAAACGCAAAATCCCCACAGTAAAATCCCCATCCCCGAAATCCCCTAAGAGAAAATCTACAAGCTGAAAATCCCCAAACTAATATCCACAAAACAAATATATTCAAGTAGTGAAAACTTGAAGCAATTATTTGAAACTATAAAATCCAAACTGGAAAATGTCCCAATGGAAGATAATGACATAGTCGAAATTTTCCGCAAACCAAAGGACACCAAGGTTCACGAATCAAATTCACCGATTATGATTGAATTAAGGAACCGACAAATTCGTGACCGCTTAATGATGGCAGCAAGAACATCTCAATTAAAAATTTCTGATTTAGGTTTAGGTATTGAAAATAATGTCGATAAACCGATTTAATTCAATGAAGTTTTTTTGTTTTTCAGATACCATTTTGTACAGCCAAGCCAAGTCTCACAAAGAATCACACAATTTCAAATATATTTATGGGCCAAACATAACAAAATCTTTATGAGGAAAAATGACAATACCAAAATTTTTCGTATAACTTCTTCATCTGATCTTAAAAAAGTTTTATAAGTTAAGTAGTAAACTGTAGTTCTCAACAGCACTTTATTATGGAATATCACATATATTATCAAAACATTAATCGCATTCGGACAAAGACACATAAGGTAAGCCTAGCAATACAAAATACTAATTATGACATTATATGTCTCACAGAAACTAACTTATCAGAAGATATATGTACATACTAATGAAATTTTTTATTTAAATTTTTATAATGTTTAACGAAAAGATCGCGATCTCAGACAGTACAATAACCTTGAATCGGGTTGTGGATGTTTGGTTGCAATAAAAAAGACATTCGCTCTATGCGATTGTCACATTTTGAAACAGAAAATTAAGATCGCTGGGTTTGTTTATTAGGTACCAACAATTTAAAAGTTTATAGGTATATGTTGTTGGTATATAAGACCGCGAACTCAACCAGAAATTTACATGAATTTTTGTTTCCAGCTTTTTAGAGAAATCAAATTCTTTTGGCACTCATTTACTTGGGTGATTTTAATATACCCGAGATTTATTAAGAGTTTGATCACTCCACAAAAACTATGTTGCCCTCTCGTTTCATTTTGCAACCTATCTCAACTTAACTCTGTGTATAATTCTGATGGAAAGCTTCTTCATCTTCTGTTTTTTTTTTTCAAATTTATGTGATAATTGCCTTGTTCAATTTTGCTCAAATCCAATATATATCGTTGATCGTTATCATCCACCTTTATTAATCAAATTTAGAACACAAGTTACCAGATTTCTTCCGAATGTGATACGAGTACAATTAAAAGAAACTTTTTCAAATCCAATTTCAATGGAATGAATGCTCACCTCAGACAAACGGATTGGTCAGTCTTAGATAATTTAAGTACATATGGTTCCTTTAATACATTTTACCAAATTTTGAGTGAAGCAATACAGTCCTTTACTCCTTACATTTTACATTTATTTGAATTCGTTAAATACTAACGGTACATTCTTAAGTTAAATTAAAATTAGATATATTCATGAATTGATACATGTATTAAACTGGAACGACTAAAATTAAAATTAATACGACAAAGGACTGATGGGGCTGTAATTGATCCATTAATTAACCCCACAATAAAACAGAATTGTATAGGTACTCACGATGACTTAAAAGGGATTTAAGTTTTATTAGTTAAAGTCTTGGAGAGTAAGGTGGCAAAACAATTATATCTAACCACGGAAGAAAACGCAAAAAAATCTCAAAAATCTTTTTTGAAATATCTATATTCTATTGATATGTACAGCGTAGTAAGGGGTCCATACAATGCACCCATATTCGAGAATTGATCTCACAAAAGAGACATATTCGAGAATTGATCTCACAAAAGAGACATAAAGAGTCTTTAGGACACTTATTAGGTCCTCGTGGAAACCAATTTTCCTCATTCATTTAAAAATAGTAGCATGACAAACTATGTCAAATGCTTTTGAAAAATCTGTACAATCACGTCAACTTGTTTTTTTTTTTTTGTAATGCACTCGCAGCAAATGAATTAACATGTGCGAGCGAGCATTTAAGCATTTTTCGAAAATTAAGGACAATGCATTTAAAATGCATACTGGTCTGTAGTTTGAAATTTCAGAAATTGCCCCATTTTTATGAATGGGGGGCATATACACAATTTTGAGTATATCTGGAAAACTAGCTTCTTGCAAAGACTTATTAAATAATGTGGAGATTGGCCCAGCTAGAACGTTGTTGCAATATTTGTAAACAATGTTTGGGATATCATCTGGACCTGCATTTGTGTTGCAATCTAAAGAATTTAAGACGGATAATATAATTGGCAGGGTGATGATTAGTATGTTAACGGTGATATTATTATTTCTTTCAAGATGATTCTCAATCACGTTTATATTAATTTCCGGATTATTATAATTATTTGCAAGAATTGTGAAAATGATTCGCATATTCCCTGTTGTGAAGAGACAATATTGTTATCTAATTTCATTACAAAAGGTATTGAATTTTTTGCTCTTATTTGCTTGGTGTAGTTTTAGATTTTAGATTAGCTTCAGTATAGTTTCTAAATATTTGTTATAAGAAACTTGTAATTCGCTTTTACATTTTTTACGCAAATACTTAAATGTGTTTTTATAGTCTTCATTGATAAACTGTGTGTACCTTTTATGAACACGATTTTTTCTTGAAATAGTTTAATAAGAGAGCGTGAGTACCAGCTCGGATATTTGCAAAATTTATGTTTTTTAATAGTAGTAAAGGACTGTATTGCTTCACTCAAATTTTTGTAAAATGTATTAAATGAACTATATGTACTT
Organism: Platycheirus albimanus; assembly: GCA_916050605.2. Classification (NCBI taxonomy): domain Eukaryota; kingdom Metazoa; phylum Arthropoda; class Insecta; order Diptera; family Syrphidae; genus Platycheirus; species Platycheirus albimanus. The sequence goes on along the minus strand of OU696699.1, from coordinate 5,473,749 downwards.
AAATTATCTAAGACTGACCAATCCCTTTGTCTGAGGTGAGCATTCATTCCATTGAAATTGGATTTGAAAAAGTTTCTTTTAATTGTATCACATTCGGAAGAAATCTGGTAACTTGTGTTCTAAATTTGATTAATAAAGGTGGATGATAACGATCAACGATATATATTGGATTTGAGCAAAATTGAACAAGGCAATTATCACATAAATTTGAAAAAAAAAAACAGAAGATGAAGAAGCTTTCCATCAGAATTATACACAGAGTTAAGTTGAGATAGGTTGCAAAATGAAACGAGAGGGCAACATAGTTTTTGTGGAGTGATCAAACTCTTAATAAATCTCGGGTATATTAAAATCACCCAAGTAAATGAGTGCCGAAAGAATTTGATTTCTCTGAGAGGCTGGAAACAAAAATTCATGTAAATTTCTGGTTGAGTTCGCGGTCTTATATAACAACAACATATACCTATAAACTTTTAAATTGTTGGTACCTAATAAACAAACCCAGAGATCTTAATTTTCTGTTTCAAAATGTGACAATCGCATAGAGCGAATGTCTTTTTTATTGCAACCAAACATCCACCACCCGATTCAAGGTTATTGTACTGTCTGAGATCGCGATCTTTTCGTTAAACATTATAAAAATTTAAATCAAAAATTTCATTAGTATATGTATATCTTCGGATAAGTTAGTTTCTGTAAGACATATAATGTCATAATTAGTTTTTTTTGTATTGCTAGGCTTGCCTTATGTGTCTTTGTCCGAATGCGATTAATGTTTTGATAATATATGTGATATTCCATAATAAAGTGCTGTTGAGAACTATAGTTTACTACTTAACTTATAAAACTTTTTTAAGAACAGATGAAGAAGTTATACGAAAAATTTTGGTATTGTCATTTTTCCTCATAAAGATTTTGTTATGTTTGGCCCATAAATATATTTGAAATTGTGTGACTCTTTGTGAGACTTGGCTTGGCTGTACAAAATGGTATCTGAAAAACAAAAAAACTTCATTGAATAAAATCGGTTTATCGACATTATTTTCAATACCTAAACCTAAATCAGAAATTTTTAATTGAGATGTTCTTGCTGCCATCATTAAGCGGTCACGAATTTGTCGGTTCCTTAATTTAATCATAATCGTTGAATTCGATTCGTGAACCTTGGTGTCCTTTGTTGGTTTGCGGAAAATTTCGACTATGTCATTATCTTCCATTGGGACATTTTCCAGTTTGGATTTTATAGTTTCAAATAATTGCTTCAAGTTTCCGGTTTCTATTCTCGGTATGTTTTTATTATAATTGCATTCTGTGATTCTTGCCGTTCAAGTCTGATGATGCTGATGCGTCGTTCCAGAAGTTCTAATTTGTTCTTGAGAGTGACGTTTTCAGCTTCGAGAGAACCAATCCTTATCTTATTTTCAGCCACCTCAGTCATAAAATTATTTAATTGCGTAAGTGTAGATGATATGGTTGTGGTGGAACTGTTAAATGAAAGCTGAGTAATTTTTAATTTGTCGACTACATCCTCTATGTCTTTGAGAGCATTAGACAAGCTTTCAGAAGCACCATCCAACAAATTATCTTGACAGATGGAAGAGTTGAGGATATGATTAGCTTGGCATGGAATGCATCTCCACATGACAGCACCAGAAGTTATTTCCTAAATCACTAATTTATTTATTTTACCGCAGGAAAAATGGTAATCTTTCTTGCAGTTTGCACTAATGGAACCAGGTTTAATTCTATTTATTGCACTGTCACAGACTGAGCAATTTTTGTTCCATTTTTGAAGGTACATATGAAAAGTATTTCTAAATCAAAATTTTATCAGCAATATATGGCGAAAACTACTAATTGAAGGGTTGTAAGTCTAAACGGTCTAAGTGCCAATTTTATTGTTACGAGATAAACGAGAAAAGCAATAAAAGCTTGTGGGCTCTTATGCGCTACCACAACTTTATTTATTTACTAGCTTTTGCCCGCTACTTCGTACGCGTGGATTTTAGAATAAAGTAAGAATCTCAGTATATTTTTGTTTTCGCACAACCGGTTCATAATGGGGGGGGGGGGGGGGGGGGTATGCGTGGTATGAAAGCTACATACCTTAACAGCTCTACAGCCGTAAGATTTGTGGCTTCTGTATAATATTATTTCAAAGTATAATAACGGTTTAAATTGCAAAGTTGGAGATTTGAGTTCTGAACCAATATACTTAATTGGAATGCCCACTTTCAAAACGATGCTACGCGTCGATACTGCTATTTATGGCAGCACCGCTTCATCAGTTTTGGGTGTAAGTCTTGCTCGTTCACTGTTCTTCATGGTTACATTATTTTTCGATTTCTGCTTTCGCTGAATGAGACATTGTCTATCTCTATATGGTGGTTTTTGATGTAACTTCTATTCAGAACGACTAACTTATTTCTATTCATGTATATGTAATTAAATGTGACGCTATTTTTATGATTTCCAGCGCCATTATGTAAGTGAGACGATAACTTCCTTAAAATCTTTTAATTTTGCGTTAAGTTCATTGAATAACGTTCGATTTCAGCAATATTAAAAAAACAACCAGAATTATATATTTTCCTCCAATAAAATGTAGCCTATATTTTAAGTTGGCGTACTACCAATAAATCTCCGAAAACCGCATTCAATTCCATGCAGTAGTTTTTCCGTGATGCGCGTACAAACATACAGACAGACAGACAGACAGACAAAAATTCTAAAAACGGTTGTTTTGGCTTCTGTGGGTCTAATAGAGACTCCCCATATTAGTTTTGTATCTATATCTTCAATGTACAGACATCGACCCGTTACAATTTTATTATATGTATAGATATAGATTTTTAAAAGAAACTGGCACCTGAATCCATTTGGATATTATTAGGCTTGGCACTTAGATTGCATTTTCCTAAAGATATTGAATTTTGATTTTTTGGCACTTAGACCCTTTAGACTAACAAGTTACAACCTTTCAATTAGTATATTTCGCTTTTTTAATTTAATGATTTTTAGTGATATTTAAGAAATCAATTAATCTTTTTTTTATTATTTATTCTTAACTAGCTTTTGCCCGCTACTTCGTACGCGTGGATTTCAGAATAAAATAGGTATCTCAGTATATTTTTGTTTTTGCACAACCGGTTCAAAATGGGGGGTATGCGTGGTATGAAAGCTACATACTTTACCAGCCTTACACCCGTAAGATTTTTGGCTTCTGTATAATATTATTTCGAAGTAACATAACGGTTTAAATTGCAAAGTTGGAGGGTGAAGTTCTGAAGCAATATACCTAATTGGAATGCGCACTTTCAAAACGATGCTACGCTCCGATATTGCTTTTTATGGCAGCTCCGCTTCATCAGTTTTGGGCGTAAGTATTGCTCGTTCACCGTTCGTTATGGTTACATTATTTTTCGATTTCTGCTTTCGCTGAATGAGACATTGTCTATATGGTGGTAAATAGCGCCATCTATGATGTTTTTGATGTAACTTCTATTCAGAACGACTAACTTATTTCTACTCATGTATACGTAGGTAAGTGCTGCGCTATTTTATTATGTAAGTGAGACCCTAACGTCCTTAAAATCTTTCAATTTTGCGTTAAGTTCATTGAATAACGTTCGATTGCAGCAATATTAAAAAACAACCAGAATTATATATTTTCCTGCGATAAAATATAGCCTATATTTTAAGTTGGCGTACTACCAATATATCTGGGAAAACCGCATTCAATTCCATGCAGTAGTTTTCGCGTGATGCGCGTACAAACATACAGACAGACAGACAGACAGACAGACAAACAGACAGACAGACAGACAGACAGACAAAAATTCTAAAAACAGTTGTTTTGGCTTCTGTGGGTCTAATAGAGACTCCCCATATTAGTTTTGCATCTATATCTTCAATGTACAGACATCGACCCGTTACAATTTTATTATATGTATATAGATTAGTATTTTCTTATTGCGCGAGCTTATTTTATACACGTGTTGTTCGTTTGACAGTTCTCTCTCTCTCTTCTTTTTTTCTTTAATGTGCACAAAACCAATACTTTCTCTGAGGAGCAAATAAATACGAGTGGGAACTTGTTCTAGTGCCAATGTATGACAGTGGTGTTGAGACTTGCTTTTAAAAAATTTAGATGCCCGACTATTTCGCGAGAACTTACTCCAATGTGTGACAGTGGGCTTGTGATTTAAGGAAGGAAAAACTAATCTGAAATTTTTTTAATCACTTTAAAATCACTATCTAAAACATTAAATAAGGTCTATAGATTCAAAATTGATCAAAAACTGGTTTTTGTTTCAAGAGAAAATCTGAAACCCGCTCCTGTGGGTGGTAATGTCGTGAAAACCATTCAGAAAAGGTTTTTTTTCAAAAGCTACTTATAATTTGCAGTTAAATACCAATCGGAAAATGTTACACGAATTTTGCCCATTTTTGAGAAAAGTTAATTTCTCATTAACAGTAATTATGACAGGTCCCTGTAGTTTTAGAGCTAGAATAGCAATTCTAAAATTCCCCATGTAGAACGTTCTAAAAAGTAATGAGAACTAAGTTTCAACCAAATCGGTCACGCTGTTAAGGTGCCCATACAGACAGACACATAAACAGACAGGATTCTTATAGCTACCTAGTTTTGTCAACTTCTCTCTCTTCATTTTTAATTGCGGTTATAGGAACTATAAGGCAAGTTATGCGTTCGTAAAGAAAGCGTGCGTACAAAGTACACAAGTCAGAAGTGAAACTTCTTTGGCAAACTAATTTTTATTTTTTTGCATCGCATCAACCGACCAGTGCAGCTTCTTAAGGCCGCTTACCCGACTAACACATTTAGTATTACACATCACATTTTTCATATCAACCTTCCAGCGCTCATTTAACCACATAAAAAGTCACATCCCTGCTACCCGCCGATCTATTTAAAACCATCAACCACCTGACTGACAATGATGCCAGATGAAATATATGAAGTCCCACTGGATTCGGAATAAAATCCCACTAAATTTGTACTGTAGGGGAAAATACCACTATATTTTGTTTAATAGAAAGTTTAACGCTAAAAGCCTACTCAATGCATAAAAAAAACACCTTAGACCCGCACATTTGCACTTGCGTCAAAAATTTTATATCGTAGTTTCAAACCGTAGTCAATTTGATCAATTTAACACCTGTTTGAAACTGGAATTGCAAAAAAGTTAACTTCTTAGGGATAGCCTTATGGAATGAAATTAAAGTCTTGTATTTTTTTTTTATTAGTTACCTAAACTATAAAAATAACAATTGTCGTAATTCGGTTTTTGGGAAACAAAAAAAAATCTTACTTTTTTGTGTAAAAAATACTTGCTGAGCTCAATTACTACTTTTTTGTTAAATCAAACTTTAAGCCTTAATTTGTACATATTTTTATTTTTGGTGATAAAATAGTTTTTTTAGTATTTATGTATGTTTAGTTATGTACCTATGTCGTACTGAATTATCCTTAAAATAATATCACCCCATAAAATATCAATCCAATTGGAAATTTTCCAACCATAAAAACCACCAATCATTTTTTCCCACTACTTTAGACACCAAATAGTTTTTTTTTCCACCCATTTTGGTGGGAAAAAAAACCAATTTAGGTACACTGCTGACTGCCTGCAGTTACAGTGGATATACGAGTACGAAACACTTTTGTCTGCTAAGACACACATAATGCATACCGTCCATGCCACCCACCGTTCTATTTTCAACCATCAGCCACCGACCTACCCACAGTTGATATGCAGAACCAGTTTGTGCTATTATAAAGCAAACCTAACCTAACCTACCAGCTCTCTCTCCCCATGGCTATGTGCTTCATGAAATGCTACAGCCGCCCTTTATCACTCTCTGTCAAGCGGTCTCAATCGCTCTCTCCATTTTTGGGGACGGAAGTCACGCTTATTTCCGCTGCAAAAGTAAAAATTGTACCCCCATGCGCGTAAAGAAGTTTCACTTCAAAAATCAAACAGAACATAACGATGATAGAGAAGCAGAAAAAAGTGGGTCCAACAATTCTGTCTGTCTGTCCGTCTGTCTGTATAGTTACATACAGCCTAAACGGCTAGGCCGGTTATGACATTATGCAGAGGGGTTTTGGAGTAAGCATTTTAGCTCTAAAACTAACGGTACCTACCATAGATTTTTAATGAAAAAAGTGGACAAATCTATCGTTTAAAGCACCCAAACGTTGACATCTTAATCTTAAATATTAAAAGTTACTTTACTTTAGCTCCCGTGTTATGGCTTTCCAGTTTTAGCCAAATTTGTTTAGTTTTTTCCAATTTTTTTTATTTAGCAAGTTGAACTTGTAATAATTTATAAAGAGTTAATTTGCAGGTCACAATTCTAGTTCCCGTTGTATAAGTACGGCTTTACCCCTCAATATACAACATTATTTCTGACAAAAATCTCACGCTGACACATTTGCTTTATTGCGTTTAAAGCTTAAGACACCCAACCCCGTCTGAGGAATGCTGCATGCGAGGCAGTTTGCAAGATTACACTAATTTATATATGGCAAGACCATAAAAATTGGCAGAAAATTTCTGTCAACACCCCATAACTTGCACCCTTTTGAAAAAAACGACACTGCGTCTATGGATTCAAACTATGGGAAATATTTATGCCGCACTTTATTAAAAAAAACACAATTATATTATAATGCATTGCTATGTGTAATGTGTATGCTTATCAAAGATTAAATCACAATATCCACCCTATTTTTATACTGAATAGTAATTTAACTACTTTTGTCTTCGGCTTAATAGTATTCATTTAGGGTTACACTTTTTATACGGTGTTGTGCCGAAACGGATAATTGACTCGCACTTGTTGTTTTCTCGAGTCCTTGAAGTGAATAATGGGAATAACTTTTATACTTACAAAGGGCAGGAGAGGTGATTATTGAGTAATATGCATGGCAAAAGAGTTTTACCAAATTTTAATTTCTATAAATTTCTGATAAGATAAGTGTTTCGTAGTTTTGTTCAAGAGTAGTGTATTATATACAATATTTCGCTACTGATTTTCTTTGTTTTGGCTCATACGAACTTTTTACTTGTGTAAACGGATAAGTAACTGATTTCCAGTGGATTTTAGTTGGGTTCTTGTGAAAGAATTTACTTTGCACGCCTGCACCAACCAACGCAACGTCATCTTGTTGGGATTTTTTATTTTCACTTTATTCAAAATAGATAGTTTCTCGTGTTATTGTGTGAATGGTATTTTGTGACTAAATTTGAATTATTTTAAGATAAGAATTGCGTTCAGATAACTTTTATAAATGCAGAGGCTACCTATGCCATAGCATAGGTATAATCCATTTATGGCGTTAATTTACTTTCAAACGAGAACCTAATTTATATATTATATGGTGTAAGTTCGTTTTCAAAAGTTGCATCAGTTCTCATTTGAATATGAATTTGAGTCACTCGCAGTTATCTCAATAATTTGGATCATTATGTATATTTGGTTTTAAGAAAAGATGACGAGCTATATTAGGTTTAAGTTACTGTAATGTTTTTAGTCTTGGGTTCGAAATTAAAACTTATTTTCCTTTACTTTTCAATCACCACTACTATCTCTATAAATGAAACTCACTTTTATCTAAGTTCAAACTCTTTATTTATTTCTTTATCTTAGCACCACTAATTATTCACCATTTATTCGTTACCACGGTTAAAATGAAACTGTCCCATTTCCGAATAAAATGTCCTATTTATACTTGGGATCAAGTTTCCCGAACAGTCTAAGTCTCGAACCTTTCGGAATTGTCAAGATGCTTTAAAAGCTTTCAGAGCTTTCAAATTCAACATTGTTATTCAGCAGAATCATTCAGCAGAATTGTTCAGAATTTTACTGTAGTATAGACAAAAACCATATAGTAATATTTCCGTAGTAGAAACAAAAACCATTCATAGGACTGTAGTTGAGACAAACACTATTCATGTAACATTGCCCCCTTCTTAAGATTGTTCGTCCCGAACAAGTCTATCACTTCCCTGGCCATTGTAGCGGCATAGTCGGTCCCTGTGAACAACTTTCATTTTGCCTCTAACACCTCTCTGAATGCGGTAAACAACATCATTGATTCTGGTGACAACTTTGTAAGGGCCTTCCCAATTTTGCTGGAGCTTCGGTGACAGTCCCTTTTTCCGATGGGGGTTGTATAACCACACAAGATCTTCCACTTGAAACCCTGTCGTCGTTGCATGTGCATCATAACGTGTTTTCATGCGATCACTGGCATCCTTTATCTTTGTTCTGGTCCTTTCATGAATATACATGAGTCTCTTTTTGAGATCCTCCACATATTCTTCTTGGCTTTGTGGCTCATTGGGAGGGCATCCAAATTTCACTTCACTTGGTAGTCGCATTGTTGAACCAAACAAGATTTCATAAGGAGTATGTCCTGTAGTGCTATGAACTGCGCTCCGATAGCTCATTAAAAACAGTGGAATGCATCGGTCCCAGTCTCGTTGACAGTCTTCCACTACTTTGGAAAGGTGTTCTTTGAGCGTTCTGTTAAACCGTTCTACCATTCCATCTGATTGTGGATGCAGCGGTGTTGTCCTTGTCTTATGAATGCCAAGGAGTGAGCAAACCTGTTGGAAGATATTTGACTCGAAGTTCCTCCCTTGGTCAGAATGGAGTTCTTTAGGTACACCAAATCTACTTATCCAATTGAAGACAATCTGATCCACAACCGTTTTTGCTTCTTGGTTTGGAATGGCAAACGCTTCAGGCCACTTGCTGAAGTAATCCATGATCACGAGAATATATCGGTTTCCATCGTTGGTTTCAGGAAAAGGACCTGCAATATCCATTGCAATTCTTTCGAAGGGTGCTCCAACGTTGTACTGCTGCATGGCACTTTGAATTTTTCTGCCTGGTCCTTTTGTAGCAGCGCAAGTGTCACATTTCCTGCACCATCTTTCGACGTCTTCTTTTGCATGAAGCCAGTAGAAACGATCTCGGATCTTTTCCAGTGTTTTGTTAATTCCCAAATGGCCTCCAGAAGTGCCATCATGCATCTCACGGAGAACTTCATTGACTTTGGACCGAGGCACAACTACCTGCATCACATATGACCTGCCATCTGCGGATTCCCACTTCCGTTTGAGTACACCTTCTTGTACATGGAGAGAGTTCCATTGAGCCCAATAGGCTTTTAGCACCGGGCTTCTATCGGAAATGTCAACCCATTGTGGTTTCTCCTCGTGCTCTTTCCATGCAAGGATGGGTTCAATGTCAGAATCTTCTTGTTGAGCATTCCTAATTTCCTCGTTACTCCAGCCAGCAATGGGCTCGGCTCCCACTCGTTGAGTGACTAGGGACTCCTTTTCTTCCTGACGTGAACAATGCTTGCAGTTCGATTTACATGGTCGTCGGGATAATGCATCTGCGTTGGAGTGTAGTTTTCCTTTTCGATGTTGAATCTCGTAGTGGTATGTCTGCAACCTCTCAATCCACCTTGCTACTTGTCCTTCGGGATTTTTAAAGTTCAAAAGCCACCTTAGCGCTCCATGGTCTGTTCTAAGGAGGAATTTCTGCCCATAGATGTACTTATGAAAATGTTTTGTAGCTAGTACTAGAGCTAGAAGTTCCCTCCTGGTCACGCAATAGTTCCGTTCTGTCTTCGAGAGCACTTTGCTGTAATATGCTACTACCTTTTCTTGCCCATCATGAACTTGGGACAAAACAGCCCCAATTCCAACGTTGCTTGCGTCTGCATCGATGATGAACTGTTTCCCAGGAGTAGCATATGCCAGAACTGGAGCGTTACAGAGGCGTGCTTTTAGTTCCTGGAAACTTTTCTCGCACTCACCTGACCATTTGAACGGTTTTCCTTTCTCTGTGAGTTGGTGCAGGCTTTTCGCAACTCCAGCAAAGTCTTTCACGAATCGCCTATAATATGTGGCTAACCCAAGGAAACTTCTCAGCTGATGTTTATCTTGTGGAGTTGGCCAGTTCTTCACAGATTCCACTTTCTCTGGATCGGTTTGAACCCCTTGAGACGAGACAATATGTCCTAAATATTTCACTTCAGTCTTGAAAAAGGTGCATTTGTCTGGATTCAACCTAAGATGAGCTTCTCGAAGCCTTCGGAAAACTTCTCTCAAGTTCCTGCAGTGTTCGTCAAATGTTTTCCCAAAAACGATGACATCATCCAAGTAAACCAGGCATGTCTTCCAAGTAAGCCCTTGTAAAACGCATTCCATCAAACGCTCAAATGTTGCCGGAGCGTTGCACAGGCCAAAGGGCATAACTTTGAATTGCCACAGACCATTACCTGTCGAAAATGCGGTTTTCTCTCGATCTTCTGGGTGAATTTCCACCTGCCAGTACCCACTTTTCAGGTCCAAAGTTGAAAACCATTGAGCTCATGCCATTGCATCCAGAGTGTCGCTGATCCTGGGCAGAGGGTAGCTGTCTTTCTTTGTGACATCGTTCAGCCTTCGGTAATCCACGCAGAACCGGGTGCTTCCATCCTTCTTTTTGACTAGGACCACTGGTGATGCCCAAGGGCTTTTGGAATTCTCGATCAAACCTTCTTTCTGCATCGTCGAGATCATATCCGTAACCTCCGCCTGTTTGGCTAGTGGAAGGCGCCTTGCAGGTTGACGGATTGGCCTTGCATCACCAGTATCGATGCGATGTTGCACCAATTGTGTTCTTCCGTATGGTTTATCCTTTGAAGCGAAAATATCAGCAAACTCATTAATAAGGCTTCCAGCAACCTGTTGTTGTTGTTGACTTAGCTTGCAGGATTTTAGAATTTTGGACCTTAAAAAGTTGACTTCTACAGGATTTCGTACTTCTTCATCGGTGATTCTTGTTATTGCTGCCACTGGACCACATTGTCCAATAACTTCTCCTGCTTTAAGGTTGACTTCATAAGGTTTGATGTTCACTATTCTTACAGGCACCATGTTGTTCTTAGGTGCGGCAAGCGTTTTTCCCACGATGTAGTTTTGGGAACGTTGTTCAGAGTCCGGTTCTACAAAAAGGTATCGATGGTTCCCTGAATCGCCTTTTATGTTTGTCCAAACAAAGACTTCTGAAGAGGGAGGCAGGCGTAGGTCTTCTTTGACGACAGTTCTCAGGGTTGACGAGTTTTCGTTACCATAGATCATCGGAATCTCGACATTTCTATATTTCAGAACCTGGTTACCGATATCCAGAATTACTCCATGTGCTTTCATGAAGTCAATTCCGATAATGCACTCATCGCAAATATCTGCCACTAGGAATTTATGTGAAAACTCCAGTTCTGCCAATCGGATTACTAGTTGTACTTCCCCATATACTGTAGCTGACTCACCTGTTGCCGTCTTCAGACAGTAGCTATTGGTGTTGTGTAGCCATGTCATCTTCACCACGTCTCTTCTTACAATGGAGGCGGTGGCACCGGTATCGATAGTTGCCACATATTTCTTGTCGTTTATAGCTGCTTCCATTGTCAGACTTTTATTGTCTCGTTTAGTCTGCGAGACCTGGATCGTAGTTCTGGGGCCATCGATACCCGGAACCAGCTTCTGCTCCGTGAAGTTGGTTCTTACTCGTTTCCCAGTTGCAGCAGGGATTTTGTGAGTCTCCTCTTGGCTGTTCCTCCTGCTGCCGCAATGTTGGCAAACTCCTCTTCTTAACGGCATACGACACTGGCGCTGGAGATGTCCGGTCCTGTTGCAGTTCCAGCATCGAAGAGGTCCATCACGAGAGTTGCTCTGGAATGTCGTTCTCTGGCAAGCGCACTCCTCTACAGTTACTTCTCTTACCCGATGAATGCTTTGAGAAGCCTGTTCCGCTGCTTCCATGGTGAGGGCAAACGCCAATGCTTCAGGAAGCGTCCGTTTTCCGGCCGTTCGTACTGCTCGCTGGAGGTTGATGTCAGCTAATCCACGGACAAATGCTTCAGCAGCAAATTGGTTGATAATTTCCTCACCCGCCGTTGGATATGCCAGGTGAGCCAGGCGTTCGATGTCTGCTTGGAGCTGTTGAAGAGTCTCACCTCTTTTCTGAACCCTGGTGTTAAGTTGGACCCGGAAAACTTCTTGCATATGGCCATCTCCAAAGCGTTTTTCAATCGCCTGAGTAAGAGCTTTGAAGTTGCCATGTAACTCTGCTGGTATTGTTTGCAGTAGTTCTGCAGCAGGTCCTCTGAGAGCAAGTGTTAGTGCAACAAACTTTTCCTCGTCGTCCCAGCCGTTTGTTGTCGCAGCTGCTTCAAATTGTCTTTTGTAGATCGTCCAAGAAGTTTGTCCATCAAAAGTTGGCGGATGCATTTCCTTTCTTCGTATGCAGTCACCAGAACTTTCTCTTATTTTAATTTTTCTTACCTTGTCCAACTCCTTTGCATATTTTTCGAATTTGTCTTCAACTTTCTCGAACCTTTCATCTACAGTCAAAATTTGTTTTTCGATGCTTTCGAGACGCTCGTCAGCAGCAACAAACTTGCTTTCAATGTCAGAGAACTTTCCTTCAAGGAGGTTTTTCTGGTCTTCAAAACGTTCTAGAAGTTTCGCTTGTTCATTCTTTTGTTCGTTTCTTTGCTCTTCTAGAAGATTCTTCTGCTCGTTTCTTTGCTCTTGAAAACGCTCAAGAAGAAGAGCCATCATATTGGACAAGTCGGAATTATTACTTACATGCTCTTGTTCCTCTTCAATTTCAACATCGACGAGGAATGTGTCCGGATTCTCGTTTTGCTGAGTCATATTTTCTTGCAGTCTAATAATGAGGTCATTTTTGGTTCCAGCAGTAGGAAGACCCCGACTCTTTAACACTGCTCTAAGTTCAATCAAGTTAAGGGCATTTACCAGTTTACCCATAGTCACTTTATCACTTTTCACTTCTATTTGTTCAAAGTAATTATGTTCTTAAGTTTTATTTCACTTCTGACACCACTGTAATGTTTTTAGTCTTGGGTTCGAAATTAAAACTTATTTTCCTTTACTTTTCAATCACCACTACTATCTCTATAAATGAAACTCACTTTTATCTAAGTTCAAACTCTTTATTTATTTCTTTATCTTAGCACCACTAATTATTCACCATTTATTCGTTACCACGGTTAAAATGAAACTGTCCCATTTCCGAATAAAATGTCCTATTTATACTTGGGATCAAGTTTCCCGAACAGTCTAAGTCTCGAACCTTTCGGAATTGTCAAGATGCTTTAAAAGCTTTCAGAGCTTTCAAATTCAACATTGTTATTCAGCAGAATCATTCAGCAGAATTGTTCAGAATTTTACTGTAGTATAGACAAAAACCATATAGTAATATTTCCGTAGTAGAAACAAAAACCATTCATAGGACTGTAGTTGAGACAAACACTATTCATGTAACATTACTAAGTCCTAACAAATATTCAACCCCAACAAATTTGCATTAACCTGCAGTTATGACATCACCTGTTCAAAGACTGACTTTAATTTCATGTGGTTTAAATTCAACGTTCAAAAGCACATCATCCATATAATGTTTTATTTATAGAAGCCCGGGTCTGGACAGTGACTCGACTTTTAACGAATTCGATGCGCTGTCGGACTCAATCCGAAGAATTGTTTCCCATTATCCTGGCACTGAAATCGTTGTTACGGGCGATTTCAATGTACACAATTCTGGCTTCGATATTCTGGCCAGACAACACTCGAAGGAAGGTATGCCGAGATTTTTGCTGAGGTCAACAACTTAACTCACCTGATTGACAAGCCAACCAGAATCCCTGACATTGCAGGTCACACGCCAAACACACTTGACTTGTTTCTAACATCTCATCCTGATAAATACACTATTGATGTATTATCGCCTCTAGGCACGTCGGACCATTGTATCATTTCAGCTTTTTTCTCGTACTCCAACAGTCCAGTTAAAGAAAAAATCCCAAGGAGAACCGTATGGCAATACGAGAAAGCCAACTGGGACAGTCTCAATAATTTCTTCGGAAACTTTAACTGGTCACTATGTTTCCTCGATAGTGACGTAGACTCCAGCGCTGAAATGATTACAAACATTATTCTCTGCGGAATGAGAAATTTTGTTCCGAATAGGACAAAAAGTATCAAACCTAAAGAGAATTCATGGTTCGACTTGAGCTGTAAAGAAGCTATCGAGGTGAGAGAAGTTAGTTTCCGATGTTATAAAGCCAACCCTTCTGAGGAAAACCGGAATAAGTTCAAACAAGCAAGAAAGACCTGTAATGCTCATATTCAAAGAACCAAATTCTTACATGAAGAAAAATTACGGCAAAAAATACTTCAATGTCCCAAAGGTAGTAAGAATTTTTGGTCATTTTTAAAAAATGTTCGCAACTCCACTACATCTTCGGTTCCAACGCTCGTCAACAACGACACTAGTGTGGTAAGCTCTCAAGCGAAAGCAGACTTATTTGCAGCAAAGTTTGCTGCCAATTCGACACTACCACAGAGTGACATGACTCCTCCTGTTCTCGAGAGCATAAATGGCTCTATGGGACAAATCTCCTTTTGCACTCGATCAGTTGCAAGAGTACTAAAAGATCTCGATATACACAAATCTGTTGGCCCGGATAGTATCTCCCAAATAGTTCTGAAGAGGTGTGCTTCCACGCTGCCAAAACCACTTCGTAAGCTTTTCCATCTGTCCTACTCTACAGGTCTCTTTCCGAGTGGATGGAAAACTGCATTTGTCCAGCCCGTTCCAAAAAAGGCGTATCTTCATCCCTCTCAAACTACCGACCAATTGCACTTACGTCCCTTCTTTCCAAGGTCATGGAAACCCTGATAAATTTTCAGATCAAGAAGTATCTTGAGGATCGAAAACTTCTTAATGACCGGCAGTACGGTTTTCGTAGCAATAGGTCCACCGGTGATATGATGGTATATCTCACCGTACAGTGGAACCAATCTTTACATCGCTTTGGAGAAAGTAAGATTATTGCGCTCAATATTTCAAAAGCATTTGATAGAGTTTGGCACCAGGCTCTCTAATCGAAAATGCGTGTTTTTGGCATCGATGAACCCCTTCTTAGATGGATTAGAAATTACCTTTCGGACCGTTCAATTCGCGTTGTTTTGGACGGTTTTCAGTCTGCTACCCACAAAATAAATGCTGGTGTGCCCCAAGGCTCTGTTCTGTCTCCGACACTCTTTCTTATTTTTATTAATGATCTCTTGTCTAATACTTTTAATCCACTAAATTGTTTTGCTGACGACAGTACTCTCAGCTTCTCATATTCGTTTCCAGACTCACGTCCATGTTCTTCGGATGTGGAATTGCAACGGCAGCGTATGATAAGCTCATTGAATTCCGATCTGGACAGCATTGTACAATGGGGAATCGTCAACCGTGTGGAATTTAATGCTTCAAAAACTCAATGCTGTCTTCTGTCGTTAAAGCATAACCTACCCCCTATGCCACTATCCATGAGCGGCACTTGCATTGAGGAAACCCAACAGCTTTGCGTTTTAGGTATGTGTATTACGAACCTCCTCTTGTGAAACGATCACATATTTGACGTCGCCAAAAATGCCGCAAAATGCTTAGGTTTCCTAAATCGATGAAAAAAATATTTTTCCCCTTCTGATCTGGCTGCAATCTCGCCCGAAGCTCGAGTATAATTCTCATATCTGGGCAGATGCTCCTGTCACTCACTTGCATCTCCTGGATAGGATCCAGAAAAGAGCGTTAAAACTGATGGGAGAAAGAACCATTACCGAAACATTTGTTTCACTTGAACATCGCCGTAATGTTTTTTGTCTATCCTTGTTTTATCGCTACTTCCACAAACAGTGCTCCAGCGTAATAGCCAGATGCATTCCTCCCCTTAAACAATTTCCCCGTAACACTCGCATCGCTAGGAATGCCCATCAATTTACCCTCGAGCCTAACTTCGGACGTACTGTTAAGTATAGAGACTCTTTTTTTAGCCACAGAACAAGAATGTGGAATGCTTTACCCGGCTCGATTTTTCCCTCCCATTGTGATATTCAGACGTTCAAAACCAATGTGCATCGATATCTCCTTTTATCTCCTATCCTACTTTCCTAACCGCTCGCACTGTGTTAATTCATGTTAAGGGTATTAATAACCCCTTGAGTGCGCGTAAATTATATAAAAAAAATCACCTCTAAATCCTGCTCATTGTGGAAAAAATTTTCATTCAAATTAATATTAGGTACTAACTTTTACCCGCGGCTTCGTTCGCGTCAAATACGTCAAACAAAATGGCAGCGCACGTGAAATTACTACTTTTAAAGGAAAATATTTGATACCTTGCGTTACATTATTGTTATTTTTGTAGTGATCTTTTAAGCTTAACATCTTGTAGCTTTCTACAAATGAAAGAATTTTTAAATTCGGTTCCGTGGTTAAGGCGTGATTGACTTGCAAAAAAACACCCTTACTTTCAAATTTATAATATTAGTACTAGCTTTTACCCGCGGCTTCGCTCGCGTTGATGTCTTTAAATAACTACTGTCAAGGCAATTTTTGGTTTTGCTGGAATGGTTCCATTAACATTTAAGACTTCTAAAATTGAGCTTAATTTAAAAACTGAAAACATATACTTTATTTTAATAATTATTTTTAACAGAAACTCAATGACTATCCCTTCTTTCCAAGGTCATGGAAACGCTGATAATTCGTCAGCTCAAGAAATATCTCGAAGATCGGGAGCTTTTAAATGACCAGCAAGACGGCTTTCGCAATCGTTCCACTGGTGATCTGATGGCATATCTCACCGAACAGTGGAACAAATCTTTGCATAGCTTTGGCGAAAGCAATATTTCAAGGGCATTTGATAGAGTTGGCATGAAGCTCTCTTATCAAAAATACATGCATTTGGTATCGATGATACTCTAATTCGCTGGATTAGAAGCTATCTTCTGGACCGTTCAGTACAAGTTGTATTAGACGGTTTCAAGTCTAATGTTCACAAAATAAGTGCTGGTGTGCCCCAGGGCTCCGTTCTGTCACCGACTCTCTTTCTCATTTTTTATAAATGATCTCTTGTCTGTGACTTCTACTCCATTAAATTGTTTTCCCAAGGACTCAACCCTCAGCTTTTCATATACGTTTGATAATTCACGGCCTTCGCCTTCGGACTTGATATTACAACGACAATGTATGTGTTTATGAATCCAAATAATATGCAGTAAGAATAACAATGTGCTGACTGCATTAAGCTTCTTTTAAATAATAATTAAATATTTGATGAGATGGTGTTTTGCTATATTAATCAAATTACCAAGCTCAGCACTTTTCTTTGTATAAATAGGCTGTACATAGTGTACATTTTGTCATTTCTTTACTCTTATCAATAAAAATAAAATTACTATCCCCTACCAAAGGTAAGGTGGTGATTTTATGGAAATATAAGACTTGTGTTATTTCTTAAACAGTATGAAAAGCTCATTAAACTCCGATTTAAACAGCATTGTGAATTGGGGTATCAGAAATCGTGTGGAGTTTAATGCGTCGAAAACTCAATGCTGTCTTTTGTCGTTAAAGCTAAACATACCCCATAGGCCATTATCCATGAATTGTACTTGAATCGTGGAGGCCGAAAAGCTATTAGTACTTGGTGTGTGTATCAGTGAAAACCTTCGTTGGAATTATCATATATACTTGAGATTGATAAGAATGCTGCAAGATGCTTAGGCTTTCTTAATAAATGCGAGAAGTTTTTCATCCCTTCAGATCTGGCTACAATTTACAAAGCGTTTATACGCCCTAAACTCGAGTATAACTCCCATCTCTGGGCAGGTGCTTCTCAAACTTTTCTACACCTGCTCGAAAGAGTTCAGAAAAAAGCGTTAAAATTGATAGGAGAGAGAAGGGTGCCTTCATTCACAGACCCCTCTTTACCACTGGGCCCACTGGGCCCGGGCTCAGGGCCCCGCAATCACTAGGGGCCCCCAAATTGCTGAAATATCAATTAACCTCTATTGGTCTATTATCAAGAAAAAAAATATTTCGATACAGTTTTAGATGCATAAAGAATGATCAGAATTCGTACTTTCTTTGCTGAACATGGAGAAGACACACTTAACATTTCTTAAGGAAGGGCTGCACTAGGGGGCGATTAATCTCAATGGAAAAGTGATCGATATTTATTATTCTTTAGAATGCTATTTCACAGCTCATGTGTTTCAAAATTATGGATGAATTTTTAAAATTGGTTACAAAGTTATATACAGGGTGATTCACGAGCGTTGTGCCAAAAAGCTAGAGCGTGTAGGTTGAGTTGAGACAAGAAAAAAATCATATGGGAGGGGGGTCTATTCCCCCCGTTTAGCCAGGAAGGGCAATTTTCTGAAAAATTGACTTATTTTGTAAAAAAAAATATTAAAAATCAACGGCTTCGTTTACTGTTATACTTTTTTGGAAAGCCAAACATTTTTTCTTTCATTTTGTTTTTAAATTAATTTGTTTTAACGAACAGTTTAAAAAATATTAATTTTCAAACTCAAAATTTTGAAAACAAAAATTTGAAAAAATAATTTTAAAACTAATTTTTTTCAAAGCTTTACGTAATTAAGTATAATTTTTGTTTCCAGAATTCAATGCTCATATTAATTTTTAATCCAACACTGAAAACGGTATGGCCCTACAACTTTTTGTTGCCAAGGTATTCAAAAATAACCGAACCTACTTCTTCACAAAAACACGAAAAAATTGGCTAAATGATCACTTGTGCCATCCCGTAAGGCTAGATTTTCTTGTTTTTGTGAAGAAGTAGGTTCGGTTATTTTTGAATACCTTGGCAACAAAAAGTCATAGAGCCATACGGTGTTCAGTGTTGGATTTTAAATTAATGGGAGCATTGAATTCTGAGAACAAAAATAATACTTAATTACGTAAAATTTTGAAAAAAAATAGTTTTAAAATTATTTTTTGAATTTTTTTTTTTTTTCAAATTTAGAGTTTGAAAATTAATATTTTGAAAACGGTTCAACAGAATAACTTCATTTAAAATTACAATTAAAATAATAAGTTTTTGGCTTTACAAAAAGGTTAAGCGTGGTATTGTAGGAGTTACCGTTATTTTTGAATTATTTTTTTTTTTTCAAATTTAAGTCATGTTTTTAGAAAATTGCCCCCCCTCCCGGCTAAACGGAAGGAAATAGACCCCCCTCCAGTACGATTTTTTTTTCTTGTCTCCACCTAACCTACACGCTCTAGCTTTTTGGCACAACATGCGTGAATCACCCTGTATATGCATAACACGTTGCGCGTTTGAAAGCAATTCTGATTGACTTTTATTTGCTAATTTCAACATCTGACCTCTAGTTTTCAATGTGGGTGATTTGAAGACTTTGATCAAAAAAGCACATAGATTTTTTAAAAATAAAAATGCTTTCAGATACAAATTACTTCACACCAACATCTAACCCGGGTGCAAGGCACGTATGTGGCAAATACAAAAGAGAATTGGATGCATTAACATAATATTCGAATTTAATTGCTGGTCGGTAACTTAAATATAATGACCATATGGCAGGTTTAAGTTTCTTTTGTTTTACTTCCATGAAATTTTCTAACTGTCTTAGCAAAATAGTGTAGCTGCAGCAGTAGTACGTTGCACTTACAATTTGAAGTTGCAGTCAACAACAAGTCAACTCCACTCTAACTTCATGAACGCGCTGCGCTGCAAAACAACAACAAACGAAATGGCATAAGTAATTTATTAATAAATATTATTTATTTAAAAAATTAAAAGAATAAATATTAATTCAAAGTTATGTGATTTTTTCTGCATATTTGTGTTGCACAATATAACATTTTTATATAATCATACAGGGGCCCCATTTTCGAAAAGTGCTATGGGCCCCCAAAAGGGTAAAGACGGCCTTGTTCATTCATGTTAAAAAAATGTGCAATATATATGTCGTACCCATTGTTTGTGCTGTTCAACCAGTAAATAAGTAGCTCTAGGTTTCCAGATCTATGGAAAACTGCATTTCTTTCTCCGATTCACAAGAAAGGCAAGAAAAACTTAGTATCAAACTACAGACCTATCGCTAAACTGTCCGTCATTCCTAAACTGTTTGAATCTATTGTCTGTGATGTATTGTCTTTTCATTGCACCTCTGTTATATGTGAAAACCAACATGGTTTCGTAAAACAAAAATCTACGGTCACAAATTTATTACAATTCACGACTTTCTGTATTTTTTTTTCGAAAAATTTCAACAAGTAGATTGTGTTTTTACTGACTTTAGTAAGGCATTCGACAAATTGAATCATAATATACTGCTCCACAAACTACATACTATTGGACTAAATGATCGTTTTGTTTTGTGGATATCCTCATATCTAAAAGATAGATTATATAGTGTTGTTTTTAAAACTGAACGTTCTAAATGTTTTCGAGTCAATTCAGGTGTGCCACAGGGCAGTCACCTTGGTCCGTTATTATTTGTGTTATTTATTAATGATCTCCCTTCCGTTTTAGTAAACTCTATGTCTTTAATTTATGCCGATGACGTGAAAATTTTCCGAAAAATTGACTCAACTGTTGATTGTGAACTTCTTCAAGACGATCTTAATAGATTTTGGAACTGGTGCAATACAAATAGTCTGTTTTTAAATATCGACAAGTGTAAAACCATGTGTTTTACACGCAAACATAATGTATTTTCTTATAATTATATGTTGAATACGTCACTCTTGTGTAACTTGTCAAGCTTTACGGACCTTTGAGTAGTGTTAGACTCAAAGCTTACCTTTACTGATCACTACAATTACATAATTAAAAAAGCTAACATGACACTTGGTTTCATTAAAAGGTTTGCTCGCGAATTTCGTGATCCTTATGTCCTAAAGACTCTTTATGTCTCTTTTGTGAGATCAATTCTGGAATATGGGTGCATCGTATGGGCCCCTTACTACGCTGTTCATATCAACAGAATAGAGAGTATTCAAAAAAGATTTTTGAGATTTTGTTTGCGTTTTCTTCCATGGTTAGATAGAATCGTTTTGCCACCTTACTCTCAAAGACTTCAACTAATAAAACTTCCATCCCTTTTAAGTCATCGTGAGTACCTACAATTCTGTTTTATTGTGCGGTTAATTAATGGATCAATTACTGCCCCATCAGTCCTTTGTCGTATTAATTTTAATTTTAGTCGTTCCAGTTTAAGAAGGCAATTGCCTCTGTGTAACATTTTCAGTAGATCCAACTACGGCGCCAATAGCCCTCTCAATCTCTTGATCAATATATTTAATAAGAACAATGCCATATTAAGTTCCACAAATGATAATGTTTAATCTCACTGTTTTAAAAATAGATTTTTTTTCCAATATTTATAATATACTCGTAGATATAAGATTTATGTATGTATCAATTTATAAAAATATTTCTAGTTTTAATTTAATTTAAGAATGTACCGTTAGTACTTAACGAATTCAAATAAATAAAAAGGGTCTAGGCTAATTCACTGTGCACAATTCACTGTGCACAATTCACTGTGGGGACAATTCACTGTGCACAATTCACTGTTGACACAATTCACTGTGGCGGACAATTCACTGTGGTTGTGGTGTACTATGGTGACTGGTGAACTGTCCCCAATGCCTAAATCTTAAAACGGTTTAGTATTATTCTTTACAAAGTTTTTTCATTAAATCAATAAACAGAAAACAAAAATCTAACAGATTTTGATTCCGATTGTAATAATTTTTTCAGTTATTGAAACAAATTGAAACCAGGTCGAAAACTGTCAGATGTCGAAAACTTAAAATTTTTATTAGTTTCATAAGGTCATATTCAGAAAATAAAACGAACACAACATAAGGAAAATCATCTTCCATTTGATGTATTTCAATGTCTGCTCATCACTATAGAGGTGGAATTTATTCAACTTTTGCCACAGTGAATAACCCCACCATAGTTGTCCACCACTGTAAATTTATTGTCCATAACAGTTTATTGCCCGCCACAGTGAATTGTGTACCACAGTAAATAGTGCACAGTGAAGTGTCCCCACAGTGAATTGTGCACAGTGAATTAGCCGGCTTCGGAGAGAGAAACATTATGGTAACATTTCCGTCACTCGAACATCGTCGAAATGTCTCATGTCTTTCCTTATTTTACAGGTTCTTTTACAAAAAATGCTCACTCGAGGTAGCAAACTGCGTTCCACCACTTAAACATTTCCCCCGTAATACTCGTCTTGCTAGGAACGCTAATCAGTTTACACTTGAGCCCAATTTCGGACGTACCGTGAAATATAGAGATTCTTTCTTTAGCCGTACAACACGAATGTGGAATCAGGGGCGTAGTAAGGGTCCAAGGCATGGGGGGGTGACTTTCAGTGAAATGCCGATTAATTTTAAAAAATTACCGACTGCATCCGAAAAAAAATATTTCTGGAATCATAAATTTGGAGAAATAAAAGTCATAAAAGTATTATTTTACAATTACGCATTTAATTATAAAAATAATAATTTTTAACAACAAAACAAATAAATAAACATTATTTATTAATTACTTATTAATAAATAATAATATTTAATAATAAAAGAAAATAAATTACATATTTTATTAGTTCAGTCTTTAAAATAGAAATTACGAATTCAAAAACAATTTAAACATTTTACATGAATTTTAATTTAAAGTTTAACCCTGCGATTTTTTAATAATGCCCATTTTTCAATAACCTCACTTAATTGAATTTCATCAACTATATCTTTTGCGGAGTAAAACAGCAGTAGTGAATTTAACCTTTCATTAACCATGGTCGTATGCAAATGTGTAATTTAGAACTATTTTTAGTTTACTAAATGACCGCTCACAAGAAGCCGAGGCCACAGGAGCGGTTAACATGTAGGAAACTAGTTTGAATGCTAACGGAATCACATTTCTTAATTTAAATATATACATTCCTCTTTGGTAATGTCGTGGAAATTTGAGTATTCGTTACAAGAAAAAAGAAGAATTTGCAATTATGATAAAAATAACATTCCACATCTTCTTTGAAAAAAGAAGAAATGTATTCACCGATTTTGATTCAAACCGAGTTGGCCAACTCGAGTTAACTCGGTTCGAGAAATTTACGAGTTGGCACATCACTTTACTGCTGGAACACAATAGAAAAACGCAGCCGGAACCGCAGCCGCAACCGTATCGCATGCCGTACGTACCTAATTAGAAGTGCCCACAATGGAGTCGTACGTACTCCACGTTTTTTTTACAATTTCCACTGAGAAACATACATATATATGCATATAAAAGATGATAAAACATATATCGCATCATGTATAGTCTTT
Organism: Platycheirus albimanus; assembly: GCA_916050605.2. Lineage (NCBI taxonomy): Eukaryota > Metazoa > Arthropoda > Insecta > Diptera > Syrphidae > Platycheirus > Platycheirus albimanus. The sequence goes on along the minus strand of OU696699.1, from coordinate 5,450,463 downwards.
TCTATAAATTTTTAATTACCTGACCTAATTTCTAAAAGGATTTTATTACCACGTTGCTCTTCTTTTTTTTTTTTTTTGTATGGAATGTCAAAAATACGCACGTATTTATTAAAAGTTGGCCAACTTGTCCGTCGCCGTTTGCGGCTGCGTTTGCGGATCCGTCTCGTTGTGTTCACAACATTGAATTCGTGTGTATTCAATATTTTGACATGCGATTGCGGAGACGGCTCCGGCTCCATTGTGTTCCAGCAGTTACAACTAAACCAGATAGCGCCTTCCCGTTTTCATTTTTGTTTCGTTCTGCGCATCTACGTCACGCACATACATGAGTCGAGAGTTGCGTTGGTAGAGAACGTACTGTACTCTGACAGCCGAAAAAGCAGGTATGCAATGTGTAATCTTATATACTGTATTTGTTATTCATCAGTTTGAAAATTAGGTTTAATTAAAAATTTTAAGACAGTAAATAAACCTACAATGATAATTTTCCCACTAATTTGCCGACTTATTTGCCGACTCAGAAAATCGTAGGGGGGAAGGGGGGTGAGACACCCCCACGCCCCCCTCTCGATACGCCCCTATGTGGAATGGATTGCCTGGCACAATTTTTCCTTGCCTTTTTGATCTTCAAACATTCAAGATCAATGTTCATTGACTATCGCTCGCGCTGTGACTTATCATTAAAAGGGCTATAACAAACCCCTTGAGCGCGTGTGCATTATAAAAAAAAAAAAAAAACCTTTTGCTTATTTTGTGGTGGAGGTGAATTTCTGAATTTTATTTTTTGGTGCCTCTTCATTTTCAGAAGATGTGGATGGAGGAATCCGACTCAAAACCACTCGAAGAAGAGGATGATTGTTTCTCCAGATTCGCTTTTTACCATTGTTATAAAGAAACTACTAATGAACGTTTATTAAATCAATTTTTATCAAAATTCTTTTTAAATTAAAAATTCCAATAATCGAAATTCAATACGTTTATTTTGTGTGTGGTCTTCTTGAGACTAAAATATAAATACAATGGAAAACTGAGCTTTAAAAGCATACATAGGTTGGCTCTTTTCTTATTAAAGAATTTCTGGAACTTACAAATGCAGGTAAAGCTGTTTCTCACTCACACAAACCAGAAAATTTTTGGCGCGATCTTTCCTAAACAAAGTGTCACCAAGATGTCTTCCGCTAATCCTGGTCAAATATTAAATTGGGAAATTTTAGTAATTTTTCTTTCTCAGCATAGTGTCTTTTTTCTACTTTTTCTTTCAAGAGTTTGAAAACTTGAAATTACTCAAATCACCTCCACTCCAATGACAATAAAATAAAGAAGAAAGACGTTAAAAAACCCTTAATCCTGATTTATATTATTTTATAAATGTATATTATGTTAAACAAATGTTAAATATGTTAAATCTTTAAATCTTTAAAAACGTAAATTCAACTAAATATGGCTTTCTTTTATTGTTTTTATTGGCATTGGAGGTGATTTGAGCGATTTTAAGCTCTCGCGCTCTAGAAACAAATAGTAAACAAAAAAAACCGCGAAAAAATGGCGCCAAAATGATCTTTTTTGTGTGAGTGAAGGAAAAGTAGCAAATCAGCAAAAAGAAGAACAAATAGAGACAGTTATATTTGTAAATTCCAGACTTCCAGAAATTTCTAAAGAAGAAAAAAGACAACCTGGTGATGGACGGACAAACATAGCAAAAACGGACAAAAAATCACGTTTGTTGTATGGGAGCCCCCATTAATTTTTTATTTTATTTAGTTTTTAGTATTTGTTGTTATAGCGAACACAATAACACATGATCTGTCAAAATTTCAACTGTCTCTCAGTAATAGGGTTCCGTTTTCACCCTTTGGGTACGGAACCCTAAAAAAGAGCACTTTAAGTATGACCAGTGCTGCCATACGTAGCAGTGTAGTAATAGTTGAAAAATAACAAATAAATAAAAAAAAGGTAAACATTTATTGAGAATTAATTAAAAATTAAAGAAGGTATGAACTACCAAAGAACGATTTTATTTTGTTTGTCGAAGTGTAAACAAACTTTAGTTTGTTGGTATTTTTGGTGTATTGGCATTTTGACACACAAACAAACAATTACAAAAAAAAGATAAATCTAGCTTTGGTTTACATTGGGCGGGCCAAATATGAAAACTGAGAGCAAAATCCGTTATCTATATATAAAAATGAATTGGTGTCGCATTGTATTTATATTTTATAGTATTCCCAAGAAGCGGAACGTTTTGTGCGGCATCTATGGACGACGTTCACAAGCTTTAATTGGAAAGTAATTTTAGCGGTTTTTGTCGAAACTGCTATGGGAAGCAACAACAACAATAAAAGACATTTGATGTAAAGTAGATAAGACAATTAGCGCCGCCATTGACGACGTTCAGAACTAAAATAAAATGTTCCATGAAATTACTATAAAAATGTATATACAATGGTGTCGGTTTGTACGCGCCTAACTCGGCTGAATATCATCCGATTTGCATTAGGATTTTTAATTTGGTTTGTATTAAACCAGGTAAACACAAGCGGAGTCGATTTTTTCAAATTTTGGACGGTAATTTTTAAAATCGTTAAAACACAAAATTGCGGAACAAATATCGACAGATTATGACTTTGTTCTTTGTACAAGCATAACTTGGCTAAATATTATCCGATTTGCATGAGGATTTTTTTGTTGGATTTGTTTTGAACCAGGTAAACACACAACGGAGCCCGTTTTTTTTTTTTTATTTTTTTTTTTATTTTTTTTTTTCACTTGCAAAAACAAACCAGTTTCTTCTCCACCTATGCAAGTGACAAGTTAGCCAGAGCTGCTCTACTCGGAAATTCCTCGCTATTATATTTGGAATGCGCCGTACAAAAAATTTCAACGTCGAAATCAAGGGCAAGCTGTTGCCGGATATGCGGATGTGTATTAAACTGATGCGCTTGGTCGTATCTATGCTGTTCATCAAAAAAATGACGACTGCTTCTATCTGCGATTGCTTTTGGTCAATGTGCCTGGTCAAACTTCGTACGAGAACCTGTGGACTGTTGATGGTGTGCTGTGTGCCACATTTAGAGCAGCCTGTCAGCGGATGGATTTGTTTGCCAACGACAATCATTGGGACGCAACACTTTCTCACAAAACGTTTCTCCTTTCGTTGATTTTTACTTCAATTCGGTCAAGATTCGACATAGCGCTTGCAATTGCCTTTTCTCGAATAGCGGCCACGTTGTTGGAAGGTGGTTGCACAGCACATTGAGCGTTAAAATTGCCACTGAATCTGCAGTTGAATATCGAACCAACATGCAATATTTCAAGAAATTCTGCTATGGCACAAGTGTTGAAAACTTTCAAAATTATCATCTGGGATGAATGCACAATGGCACACAAGAGAGCATTGGAGGCTTTTGATCGAACAATGAAGATCTACGGAACAATATAAGACGCTTTGGAGGAGCAATGATATTGCTAGCCGGTGATTTCCGTCAAATTTTACCAGTAATCCCGCGATCAACGCCTGCAGATGAACTCAACGCTTGCCTAAAATTATCGTATTTCTGGCTATACGTAAAGAAGCTACAGTTGACGACGAACATGCGAGTTACGTTGCAGAACGATCCATCAGCCGATGATTTTGCAAAAAACCAATTGGCAATTGGAAATGGTCGAATTACCGTTGATGCTGCAACTGGCCTGATTTCGTTCCCGCTGAGTTGTGAATTCACATCATAGAAGGAAGCATCAGCAAAGTGTTCCCTAACATCAGTCACAATTATTTGAACCACGATTGGCTCAGTGAACGCGCGATATTAGCTGCGAAAAATAAGGACGTCTATGATTTGAATTTCATCATTCAAAATAAAATCGCAGCTCCACTGCATTCGTTCAAATCGGTGGATCGCATAACAAATGATGACGAACAACAAACTATCCAATTGAATTTTTGAATTCGTTGGATGTTCCCGGTCTACCACCACACAATTTGCAACTCAAAGTCGGCTCTGTCATCATAAACCAAAACTATGCAATAGAACTAAGTTGTCAGTGAAGAAACTCATGAACAACGTCATCCAAGCGACAATAATCAAAGGCAAGTTCAAAGGTGAAGAAGTTCTCATTCCAAGAATTCCTTTGTTACCAACCGTAACCGGCTTGCCATTCGACTTTAAGCGGATTCAGTATCCCGTTCGACCTACATTCGCCATGACAATTAACAAATCGCAAGGTAAATCGTTGCAAGTGTGTGGCCTTTATCTTGAATTCCCTTGCTTTTCACATGGAAAACTTAACGTGGCGTGTTCGCGTGTCGGAAAGCCATCTGCATTGTTTGTTTATGTACCGGACAAAAAAAAACAAACAACGTTGTTTATCACAACGCGTTGCAGTGACCTAATCATTTCTGTTTAAATAAAAGTCATTTTAATCAATTTAATATCAATTGTTTAATTTATATACAATATTTAAATTTTAATTTTTCGGTTTGTGCTGAATGAAACATTTGTATGTACAGTTTGGGTAATTAAAATCACCATTGAACAAACAAAAATATCAAAAATACTTTTGGATGCCTCATTTAAAAAAATATTGGTTTGCAAACATTAGAAAAAGTCGTCACAAATTGTTTATGATTATGATGGTAAGAATCGCTTGTATTGTAATGAGAAGTTAGATCATCGCGTTAAACCAGGATTTTTCTTACGCCACCACTTTTCTCTTTAACAAATATTTTTTTTGTGTACACATTGAGAAAAAATCGAAATAACAAAGTAAATAAAATGCACGACTGGGTCGCACGAACTTGCTCTTATGATACGCAATTGCGTAGTGGCTGCATATATGGATATTAAAAAAAATTAAATAATTTCGAAAATTCTTTTATTTTTTAAATTAGTTTAAGAGTTTTCTCGGAAAAACTAAGTATGCAATAAAATTTCAAAGCTATACGTCAATCTAGGAAAAAAAAAATGTTGAAAATCGTTGGACCAGTTTTTTTTTAAAAGGTTATATTTGAAAAACTTTTTCAAAAAATATTTTGAAATTTATTTGAGTATGCAAATATGTATATGGCAATCTGTAGTTAACATTTGGAAAACAATTTAAAAAAAAATCAATGTACCCGTTTCCAACGTATTTCGAAAACCAAAAATTTTTTTGAAAAAATTATAAAAAATTAAAAAAAAAGTTTTTAAAAATTTTGAAATGCCATATTAATAAATTATGAATGACTTCCTGTGGCCAAAATTTTATTGAAATCGAATGTATAGCTTACGAGAAAATTTGATTTAAAAATATTGGTTCTATGAGAGGTACCGTTATAAGAAAAATTTTGAAAAAAAAATTTCAAATCAAAAGATAGATTGTTTTGCAAAAATAGCATTCTGAAAGTTTTATCGAAATCGTTAGAGCCGTTTTTGAGAAAATCAATTTTTGTCTTCAAGATTGTATGGCAGGTGCCGTTATTTTTGGACCTAGAGCAAAAATAAAAAATTTGTTCCGAGGAACGGCCAAATAAATCCTAAATACCAAATTTGAAGCAAATCGGCCCACCCGTTCAGCCTCCAGAGGCGCGAACAGACAGACAGACAGACAGACAGACAGACGGACGGAATTTCTAGACCCACTTTTTTCGACTTCTTCATCATCGTAATGTCATGTGTGATTGTTATCTAAAATTTTTTTTTCTGCACGAATCCATAACTTTGCCTTATAGTACTTATAATCGCAAGTAAAAAGTTCGGGATTTACCTGAACGAATCACCTTTGTTTGCACACATGTCGATAAAATAATTCTTATTTAATGACCAACAGTCAAAGTGCTACATATACATATATGCATGGCCGTCTTAAGCCATACCGGGGCCCTTGGGCACACAAGAATTCGGGGCCCTATTGGAAAGTTAAAAAAGTGAATGACAAAAACATTTTTTATGTATAGATCAAATTTCGATGTAATTTATTGGAATGGAATCGAAAAAAGTAGAGATTGATATCGTTAACAATGTCTTTCCGTCGCACGTTTTTCCGTCAAGAAAACAGCAAAGACGGTTTGTCGATGGCCTCAGTTGCCAGTGCTTGTAAATGGGTCGACTTTGTTAATTCATCGACGGAGTAGATTAAAGTGGAATGTAATGCAAAGACGGTTTGCCAACATGCGGACAGGCAACGTACAGCTGACCGTGCGAAAAACAGTCAAATTCGAGATTCATCCCACAGACTTCCAACTATTGGCCTTGCGATTTTTTGATTGTCATCGGCAAAGCCAATATAAAATGGAACTAAATTCGCTTGAGTTGGAATGGAAGATCAGTTGGAATAATCGGATTTCGTGGGATAAGGACTTCCACTCCTTTGAACCTTGTCACTTTCAGCTGTAAATTATGCAGCAGAGTTCCTGGCACATCAAGCGCGTTCAAAAATTCCTTCAGATAGTTAGTCGCTTCATCTTCGTCGGTCACGCTGTCAACGGATTTGTGTGAATGCAGTTCTCCAGCGATTTGTCTTTGAATTATGAAATTCAAGCTATTGACGTTCTTATTCTTCGCTGCTAGTATTCACTAATCCAATCGAGATTTGTATATTTTTGTGCAATGCCGGGGAACACTTTGTTGACGAGTCCTTTCTTCGAGGAGGATGTGAACTCTCAAAAATTTGCGGGAACGATATCAATCCAGTCAAAACATTAACGGGAATTTGGCCATTGTCAAGCGCCAGCAGTTGTCTCGAGAATTCGGCAGTTGATGGGTCCCTCTGCAATGCGACTCTCATGTTTTTAGTCAATTTCAACTTCTTGTCTCGAATCACTTAAAAATCTTTTCATAGTTCGGTCAATTGCATCAAAACTCGTTTATGCGCCATGGTGCATTTATCCTAGATGATGATTTTGCATTCTCGCATCAATTTCGCTTCCGCCAAATTCTTGGTCATTGTGCACGTTGGCTTGTCAAAAGTGAGAAAATTCATAGGCAGCTTCAAAGCGGAATGTGCAATTTGACCGCCTTCCAACAAGGTGGCACAATGCCAGAGGATGAAATAGCCAACGCCATTTGAGATCTTGACCGAATTGTTACCAAGGAAAGTGAATATAGAAGGTTATTTCATCCATGGACAAACAAACTGAAAAGTGGATTTATTCTAGAAATCTTATAATTTTCCAGAGAGCCCACTTATTGTATAGTGTAATTGAATATATCAGCCTTTCGGGGCCCCCGTCTCGAAAGAGGCCCTGGGCACGGGCCCCGTGTGCCCATATGGTAAAGACGGCATTGCATATATGTACATACTTATTGCAAAAATATTAGAAAAAATCATCGTTAGATACAGTAGCTAGTTATACGAAGTGTTATAAAATAAGTGTTATAAAATGAATGTTTTAAAAGAAATTCAAAAACATTTTTACTGGTCATAGAAAGGAATCTTGGGATTGCATAATACTTATAAAGGAATACTTACTTCACAATTTAGAACACGAACCTTTGCACGTTTGCAGTGAACACTCAACACTCAACTGTTGCTAACCATGCCTTTAAAGGGTTACAAACAAAAAAATTTCACAAAGCAAAAATAACGGACAAAGTCAAGCCAGTTGTTGCTTGCTGCTGTCTTACACTTGATTAAAGGTCAGTGAATTCGCAAAAGGTATGTTTCATTGTTGAAAAATTACTAATTACGTATCATATGACATATAGATAGCAAATCAAAAACCAATTATACCTAGTAGATACTAAGGATTGGTATGTATACGGATATTAAAGTATATAATTACACGTGTTTTAAGAACATGGATGTGAAGCTTTTACTTATTTACTAAACGGATTCCGTGTACACGTGTTTCTTAAAAACACGTTCAAAATCGTAGGCTCTGTAATATCTTTTTTTATACTGTACACGCCCTCAAGGGATTTGTTATAGCCGTTTTAATGATAAGTCACAGCGCGAGCGATAGGAAATTTGGGAGGAAGGGAAAGGAAGTGTCGATGAACATTGGTCTTGAATGTTTGAAAATCAAAGTGGAAAGGAAAAATTGTGCCAGGCAATTCATTCCACATTCGTACTGTTCGGCTAAAGAAAGAATCCCTATATTTCAACGTACGTCCGGAATTGGGCTCAAGTGTAAGCTGATGAGCGTTCCTAGCAAGACGAGTGTTACGGGGGAAAGGTTTAAGGAGTGGAACGCAGCTGGCTACCTCGAGTGAGCATTTTTTGTAAAAGAATTTGTAAAATAAGGAAAGGCATGAAACATTTCGACGACGTTCGATTGATGGAAATGTTTCCATAATGTTTCTATCTAATATCAATTTTAACGCTTTTTTCTGAACACTGTCGCGCAGGTGAAGAAAAGTTTGAGATGAGAAATACCTGCCTAGAGAGAGAAGTTATACTATACTCGAGTTTAGGGCGTATCTATAATCGCCAGATCAGAAGGGGTGAAAGCTTCTTGCATCTATAAAGAAAGCCTTAGCATCTTATTGTGTACATTAAAGTCGCCCGTAATCATGACTTCAGTGTGAGGACAATGAAAATCAATTCGGGAAATTGAATCTGACAAAGCATATAACTCACTACAAGAAGACATGCTGTCAAGACTCGGACTATTGTAAAGAAAACTGAAATGAATGGTATGCTTTTGGACAGTGAATTAAAGCCACAGGAAACTAAAGTTCGTATTAGAACAATGCCGATATTGAGGAAGGCTCTGGCAAGCAATATCATTCCTAACATAAATAAGAAAACCATGGTGGAAAAAATTAATATCACTAAGTTATATCCAACCTAAAAAAATTCTGTTAAATCAGTATTCTGTGCAACCTGGGTTTCAATTAATGCCAAAAGAGCTGGCCTGTATTGCACAGTATGGGCGTACACAGAAAAAAAATTCTTTCTTAGCCCAGGAACATTTGAAAAGACTTCATAAAAATCACTTACCATTTTGAAAAACTAAACTCACAAAATTCAACTTAGCCACTGCAAAAATGAAACATTCAATACCAACATCTTAAGCTCTTGCAGGAGAAGACCATGATGTAAGCGGTCAAAAGCTTTAACAAAATCAGTATAGAAGACATCAACTTTTGTCTACCCTTTTCACATGTTTATTACAATAATTTGCGAGTATATTTAAATAAGTACAAGTTAATCTATCCTGTACAAAACCATGTTATTTTTGAGACAACGGATTCTTGACAGCAAAATAAAGTTTTTGGGTGAGCATTTCTTCAAAAAGCTTGGTCTATAATTCCTCACAAAATGCTTTAGACCACTCTTATAAATGGGATATATACATATAAGATAATTTCTATTCTTTAAGAAAAAACACCAGTTTGTTAAGATTTATTAATAATGAGGATCAAAACCGTACAAAGTGAATACGAGCATTTTGACAAAAGTATAGGAGGAATCATATCAAAACCAGATTTTTTCGAAACATAAATTTCTTTACAGCTTTGCAAAACATCCTGTTCTGAAGAAATTTGTAGTTTAAAATCTTTCACAGGAGAGATGTCAGGAAACAAGCCATCGACATTTGTTAAAATATCACAATTAAAAGAAGTTTGAAAGAACCGAGCAAAAAGGTCAAATGGAGACTGAATATCATTGGATTTAAGATCCTCGTATTCCATACATTGAGGAAGAGATGGGTACTTTCTTTTACCTACTTACTTATGATGGCGCCACTAGAGCGTGGTGCTCCAGGGCCTTGCCTAGAATGCCCCTCCAGCCGGTTCGATCTCTAGCCTGCTGTCTCCGATTTCGCACTCCTAGTTGTCGGAGGTCTCCCTCTACCTGGTCGCTCCATCGAAGATGAGGTCTATCTTGGCTTCTGACACCCTCTGGTTTGGCGTTGAAGACTTTACGAGCGATGTCCATTCGCTCTACATGGCCCAGCCATCTTAGTTGTTGGATTCGAATTTTTCTGGCAAGGCTTATGTCGCTGTGCAGTTCGTTGTTGTATCTTCTTCTCCAAATGTTGTTTTCCCGATTTACGCAGACAGGACCATAAATCGTATGCAGAACTTTTCTCTTGAAGACTCCAATTGACTTTTCATCCGATTGGGAGAGGGTCCATGCTTCCACATCCATACCATATAGCAGGGCTGGGATGATGATGATGAGTGTTCAATACAGTATCACCTTGGTTTTTCTCGATAGGGTTTTATTAATCAGTTGCTTACTCAGCCCAAAAAACAGCGATTAGCAAAAGTTAGTCTGCGTTTGATTTCTGCGCTGATGTTGTTGCCTGTGCTTACAACAGTGCCCAGGTAGACAAATTCATTGACTACCTCGAAGTTATACCAATCAATTGTTACGTTCTCACCAAGTCGGTGGTGGGATTGGACCTTTGTTGATGAAAGCATGTACTTCGTCTTGTTCTCGTTTATTTTCAGCCCCATTCTGGTTGCTGCTGAATCCATAGTAGTGAAAGCACAGGTTACTGCTCGCTTTGCTCTTCCAATCACGTCAATTTCGTCGGCAAACCCCAATAATTGTGTCGATTTATTGGAAATGGTGCCTGATGTACTGGCATGGGTGCTCCGTATTAAATTTTCAAGCACAATGTTAAAACAGCTGCATAACAGTGCGTCGCCTTGTCTAGCCCTCTGGTGGTTTCGAAGGTTTCAGTAGAGTCTCTACCAACTTTGTTGGAACAGCGAGCATTCTCTAACGTCATCCTGATAAGGCGTATCAGTTTAGCAGGGATTCCAAAGTTAGACATTGCACAATACAACTCAACCCTATTAACACTGTCGTAGGCGGCTTTAAAATCGACGAACAGGTGTTGGGTGTCGATGTTAGATTCCTCGGTTTTCTCCAGGATCTGGTGTAATGTGAATATTTGGTCGGTGGTAGATTTTCCAGGTCTTAAGCCGCATTGGTAAAGACCTATCAGATCATCAGCAAACGGCTTGAGACGTTCACATAACATGCTGGACTGGATCTTATAGGCGATGTTTAAAAGACTTATGCCTCTATAGTTGGCGCAGAGTAGGCGGTCTCCTTTTTTGTGAATCGGCCAGATGATACTGAGATTCCACTGATCGGGCAAACTTCCCTCCGACCATATTTTGCAGATGAGTTGGTGTATGCTCCTGACCAGGTCATCTCCAGCGTGTTTAAAAAGCTCCGCTTGAAGGCCATCACATCCAGCTGCTTTATTCATATTAAGTCTGGTGATGGCTACTTTGATTCATTTTGGTCGTGCGGGTGAAGTTCGTGTTCGTCATCTAGATTAACTGGAACAAGTTGATCTTATGCGGGATCTTGGCTGTCATCGCCATTTAGCAACCGGTTAAAGTAGTCACTCCAGATGGCTAACATTGCCTTCGTTTCCACTATGGTGCTTCCATCCTGATCTTTGCAGGGGCCAGGGCGGCTTGTGAAACCAGATGTAGACTCTTTCACCCTTTTGTATAAGTTTCGTACCTCTTTTCTGCAAAAACATCTCTGCATCTCCTCGACTTCGCGTTGCTGATGTTTTTTTTCTTCCTCCTGAGTGGGCGTTTTTCATCTTTCTTTCGGTCAACATAGAGATTTTTGGATGCTCTAGTATTTCTCCGGAGCCACGACTTGTATGCCTCCGTTTTAGTTTTGTTTGCCTGAGCACATTCGGAGTCGAACCAGGGGTTTCTGGCGGGAGGATGTGAGAAGCCCTATACATCTGACGCAGCACTTCTTATGACTTGTTGACATAGCTGCCATTGGTCTTCCGAGTTCATGTTATTAGTCGAAGTATTTCTCACAAGCTCAAGGGATACGCGGTCGGCATAGGCAGCGGCAGTCTCTTCCGATTGAAGACGTCCAACATTAAATTTCCTCGGCGTAGTCGGTGTTCGCCTAAGAACTTCCATGGAGATCCGTACCTTAAGTTTTGGACCGACTAAAAGTAGTGGTCCGAGTCGATGTTTGCGTCCCGGAATGTACGGAAATTCATGATGCTGGAGGAGTGTCTTCCATCAATCACAACATGGTCGATTTGGTTGCAGGTTCGACCACCTGGCCTTGTGGATGTTGGGACGTGGGAATCGTGTGCTGCTCAGCACCATGTTTTTTCTCGCTTCAAAGTCGATTCGCCTGAGTATTTTGTCGGAGGTGGTGTCGTGCAGGCTGTGTTTTCCGATCATCATACCAAAGATGTCCTTCCTTCCAATTTTGGCACTAAAGTCTCCCAAGAGGATTTTAATGTCATGTTTTGGGCGCTGCTCATATGTTTTGGCGAGGAGCGTCGTCTTTCTCTTCTGTAGGGGCATGGGCGCTTATTAGGCTTATGTGGTGAAATTTGACCTTAATGCGGATCGTTGTCACTCTCTCGCTGACTTCGCGACAGCTCAAGACCCTTTTCCTAAGTCTTCCTCTGACAGCGATTCGGCACCCAAACAAGCGCGATCTCCCATCAAGGTGTCATTACCCATAATAAAAATTACAGTTTTCTGTCGTTCTCAGGCCCGGTCCATCCCATCGCATCTCCTGGAGAGCAATTATATATGCGTTGAAACTGCGAATGTCTCGGCTAGCTGCTCGGCTTTACGTGGCCTGTTTAGCGTACGCACATTCCACGTGCATATACGTAAATCGTTGTCCGTTTTTCATTAAATTAAATATCCCTTTCATGACCAACTTGTGAGGCCAGTGCATGACATACAGCTCTTGGTGGTGGTTGGCTCTTCATAGCGTATCTTTCCTCCTGCTCCTAGTTCCTGAGAAGAGAACTCAGGTATCTACAACCTATGGATCCGATGGATCCAACGCTCGTCGTTAGTTCACCTTTCAGCTATCCTTGGAGGTGACGATGCGATTTTGCCCACCGAGCACTTTCTTTTATAATTCCGAATACCCCGAAAAATTTTGAATTAAGTTTGATTCAGTATAAACAAATATTCATAAAATCAAATTCTTTTCGAAACTTAAATAAAATGCACGACTGGGTCGCACAAAATTGCTCAAATGTGTGATTTTGATAAAAATAAGTTTTTCAAAATTCTTAAATAAATACTTATCCTAGTTTAGGGTGAAAAAAGGCAATTCTATTATTGGATAAATTTGAATTTATGAGAATAAATTTATACAAATGTGGGGAGTTGTTTTTGAGAAATTTTTTGTTTAACGTTTTGAAAGCATTTTTCAAAAAAAGTTCAAAAAATGCTGTTCACAGGTATTCAGCACATACATTTATTTAAAATTTAATGATCGGTTTTCGAAATATTTTTTTTTAATTAAAAAATGCTTTTAAAAATACAAAGACATTTTTTTGAGGTATTAGTATGCAGTATAAATTCAGCTACCGACACCCATTATATATGTGTGAAATTTCAAAAGTCGAAAGCAAAAACAACGGTTCTATAAAAAGTACCGTTTTTAGTAATTTAAATTTTTTTTTCAGCCATATAATTGGTCGTACCTAATAAGTTACATTGATTGTTTTAAATCGAGATCGTTGGAGTCGTTTTCGAAAAAAATAGGCTTTAAAGTAGCGTTATATGGCAGGTACCGTTATTTTTTAGCTAAAAGAAAATTCAATTTCCCCCCTGTACAATACCTAAAAAACTCTATACACCAAGTTTGAAGCAATTCGGCCCCACCCACAGACATAAGGGATAGAATTTTTTACCATCTTTTTTCGTCTTCGCTATCATCGTAATGTCATGTTTGATTGTTATCTGAAATTTTTTTTTCGACGACTCATAACTTGCCTCATAGTACCTATAATCGCAAGTAAAAATGATGCAGATGATATTGAGCGGTTTGTGTTTGTGTAAGTTCTGAAGATTCTACTGGAATTCAAGATTTATTTTTTATTGTAAGTTATATCCGCCCAAAGAGCGGAGTAGATTTATTAACCGAACATGTTTCTAATGTCTAATAACGGTACTTTCCATAGGGCCGTGTTTTTTTTACTTTTGACTATTTTGAAAACTACTCAACCGATTTTTTCGAAATTTCAAACATATATAGGTGTAGGTAGCTCGATTTGTACTGCATATCAATATTTTTAAACACTATTTTTTGTATTTTTAAAACAATTTAAAAAAAAGTTCAAAAATTAATATTTTAAAAACTGTTTATTAATTTTTTTTTTTTTAAATTATAAATAAATGTATTTGCTGAATACCTATGAACTGGCGTTTTTCAAATTTGTTTAAAATTTTAAAAAAAAAAAAACAGCATTTAAATGGCTGTGCAAGGTACTCTTTTCGATATTTAACTTCGTTGCACCATACTCAATTACATTTTACTACTTCACATCACTATCCAAGCGTGAAAGATGTCGAAATTGTAGACGAGTTACAGACTGAAGTGTAAATTCACCTTCCACAACAGCAGCCGTTCCAAATATTACTCGTATCTTACTTAACTTGATTAAAAACATTGCCAACAGCTTTCACAGCAGCCAGCAGTAGACTTTGCAGCTTCAATACCATAAACACCAGTTATAGCAAGACTTAATCCTGTGATGTATAAGAGTGTTACTTACTTCCTATTTTTGTGTTAAGCTTAGACGTGGATAGGGATACCGGTTTTTTACTTTTCAAAATGGAATTTTCACTTTTAAACGACTGAGATGAAGCGGGGCTGTTTTACGCAAAGGAGATCGGACAGCCCACGATTACGTCAGTGTCAATCACTTTGGGAGAAAACATTGATGGCAACAAGACAATTTCATTGAAAATATTTTCCAAATGTTTAAAGAAACCATAAAAAATAAAGTGCGCGACTGCGTCGTTGGACCAGTTTTTTTGAAAAACCGTTTTTTAGCTCATCGAAAAAATAATCCAATTTTGTTTGAGTATGCCAACATCTAGCAGTTTAAAGTTCTTATCAGAAAACAAAAATTTTAAAAATTTTGAACGAACCGTTTTTGAAAAAAATCATAAATTAAAAAAAAAATTACTTTTTTCCAAAAAAACTAATTTTTTTTTTGAAAATTTAAGAATTAATATTGTTTTGTTTTTAAAAGAGCTTCACATTAAAATGTTTATTGAAATCCGTGAATTGGCTTACGAGAAAATCCATTATGAAAAAATTGGTCCTGTGGTAACGGTATATGACTTTTCCTGAAAAATTAATTTCAACCAGAGCATAAAGTTTACTCAAAACACACCATTCAGAAAGTTTTAACAAAACCGTAGGAACCATTTTTGAGATAAATGAGTTTTTCATAAGAAATCATATGACAGGTACAGTTAGTTTTGGAGCTAGAATGCTAATTCCAAAAACCCTCTGTAGGACATCATAATAATTCTAGGTACCAAGTTTGAAGCGAATCGGTCCAGCCGTGTAGGCGGTATGTGTCGATACAAACAGACTGACAGAATTGTCGGTCCCACTTTTAAGGCTTCTTTATAACTTTAAGAAAAGTCATTGTATATAATTTTTTTTTGTAATTTCATGTTTTTTTAGTTCATGGCGCTAGTAGTCTTATCTTCTTTACATCAAATTTCTTCTATCTATTGTTGTTTTGGCCATTGTATATATAAACTATAGTACTACCACTTGAGGTGCGCCATCTATCGACGAAAAACTAAGCTCTAGAATACCATGGGAAACAACAACAACAATTAAAATGGTGGACATTGTTGTTGTTGCTTCCCATGTTATTCTAGAGCTTAGTTTTTCGTCGATAGATGGCGCACCTCAGTGGAATACTATAGTTTATATATGCAATGGTTTTGGCTTTCCATGGCAGTCTAGACAAAACCCACTCCTAATTCACAAATCAAGTGTTTGTGAACTTCGTCCATAGATGGCGCACAAAACGTTCCTCTTATTGGGAGTACTATAGATTTATAATTACAATGGTTTTATACATACATAGTAATACTTTATAACGGCCAGCCTTGATAATTTAACTCAAAGGGTACTTTGTATTTTAGAAAAAAAAATCTTTTTAGGTTACGAACTTTTTGGTTTGTTTGTGTTTTGGTTGAGGCTTGAATTGGCCATCTGTTACACAGAGAACTGTGAAAATACTTGTTTATGTTTATGTAATTTTTCAACCAAATTAAAATTAAAATTAAAATTCATGAATTCAAACCAAAACATATACTATACCTGTACTATATTATAAAGAAAAAAAAGGTTTGGAAAATATTAATGACAGTTATTGCGAACTCTTACTTTCTTAGAGGTATAGAAAAATATTGTTTGTGATTTCTTTAGGATCAGTGGATCATCCACGGATCAAAGTTTAAAAATCGACCTCAGTTCCTGTTTGCGTAATCAAAACTTAGCGGTGGTTCAAGAGTGGCTTAAGAGTTGAGCCACCGATATCCACGGATTTAATAAAGCTGATCCAAGGATCAAGAACTTTAAAAAGATGTTCAGTGCTGAACAACGGTTGTAAAACTGGTACTTATGGTCCGAAAAGGGAATACAATTCTTTTTTTTTTTTTAATATAACAATCGCAGAGAACTATCGAGGCATTGCAAAACTTTCATGTTTACCAAAACTTTTTGAGAAAATTATCTGTAAACATATTCAATTTTACTGCCAAGGTTTGATTGTTCCGGAGCAGCATGGCTTTTGTTTACGTAAGTCCACCACCACTAATCTTTTGGAATTTGCAAACCTTGTCAACAACAACATGCAAAACAATCTTCAAACTGATGTCTTCTAAGCTGACCTAAGTAAAGCTTTTGACAGGGTAAGTCACTCAGTACTTCTTACAAAGCTTACGAGATATGGATTTCCTGAATGGATTTTAACTTGGATTAAATCATATCTGAACAATCGTACTCAGTTTGTCACTTTTAATCATTGTATTTCTAATTTAATCCGTGTTTTATCTGGAGTTCCACAAGGAAGCCATATAGGACCACTTTTATTTAATCTTTTTATAAATGACATCTCTATGGACATAACATATTGCAAAATTCTCAAGTTTGCGGATGATTTCAAACTTTTTTACGGCTTTACGAATCCAAATGGCCACTTGTTTCTACAACACGATATTGACTGTGTTTTTCAATGGTGCACTGTAAACGGAATGGAACTCAACAAAAAAAAGTGCAAAATAATGACATATTCTCGGAACAATGAACCATTTAGCTCAAATTATTTTATTGATGAAACTGTTGTCGAGAGAGTTGAAGTCTTCAATGACTTGGGAGTCTTGTTCGACAAAAAACTGTCATTCAATCCCCATATTGATATTATTACTAGCAAGGCAAGAAGCCGCCTTGGTTTTATAATGAGGTTCTCGAAGGAATTTAATGATCCCTACATTACAAAAATTCTTTATTGTGCGCTTGTTCGTCCCATCTTGGAATATTGCAGCTGTATATGGTGACCTAGCTATGATGTAGCAATAAATAAAATTGAAAGCGTTCAAAAACAATTCCTGTTATTTGCTCTCCGTCATCTTCCATGGGAACCAAACCAACATCTTCCCCCATACATTAACCGATTGAAACTTTTAGGACTATCAACGCTAAGGAAGAGAAGAGAGGTAAATAACGTTCTTTTCCTTTTCCAACTTCTCTCGGAATCCATCAATTCTAAACACATTCTCAGTAAACTCAACATAAACATTCGCCCAAGGCTTACACGTAACCCGGACTTTTTCTACACGGCTTTTGCAAGGGTAAATTATGGATTAAATGAACCTCTAAACGTAATGCGCATTGACTTTAACCATTATTACCACGTAATTGATTTTAACTTATCAAAAAATGTTATTAAAACAAAACTGTTAAATTGTTAAAAATTATTTACTTATGTATAATTGTATTTGAACTGTTAATATAAAGTTTAAAATAACTTAGACAATTTGTCTGCAGTTGAAATAAATAAATAAATAAATAAATCTTGGCTCGAATTGTGTATATCTGGTTATTGCAGATTCTTGAAAGTAACAGTCGCTTAAATGCATTCAAATCAATTTTTCGTTCTCAAGTTTTGTCCTTTAAATTATCCTACCTCAGAAGGGTTTTTACAATTTCAACAGAAAAGCAGATATAAATGTATAATTTATTTGGTAATTTCACAAAAACTTTCTCACCTCGTGTAAAACATTTTTAAGAGTTTTCACGAAAAACGGCATTTAGTCCCGTTTCGTTTTAATTAATTTAATCTTCGCCTAGAATATTCTCGTTAGTATAAAAAATCAGTAAAACACGATGATTGCGCTTATTTTTATTTTAGCTATAAAAAACTATGACCCTTTTTTATTATGTTTATATTTTATTCCCCTTTTTTGCTACACATGCACCGCAGTCTTTCCCTCTTTATTTATTCCTTGTTGCATTGAAGTTTTTTTTTATTGTTTTGTATTATTTGATTTGGTCTAGTGAACATTTTGCGGATGTAAGTGACTGACGAGTAAGAAGACCAAATAAAATAAAAACCTTAAAAAAGGGGGAAAACGAACGAAAGCAACAGTTACAACAATGGCAACGACCATTGAATGGTTACAACCATTGACAGTAAAGATACTATAAGGTAGCAATACATCCCTGCGAGAAAATGCAAAAAGTCTCAAAAAGAAAAACAATGTAACCCTCTTAGCTAATTTATCTTGCAGAGTTTAGATATGGCCTTCTTGAAGTACGGACAAGACGCAGTGTAGAACTTGGGGTACAAATTCATGTCATCAGCCATATGTGGATGTTGTCTACGTCAGTAATGCAGCCCACCGCCACCGCCGCGCCACCGCGCCCCCCGGCTGTAACAATATTCAATACAGGAAGCTAATACCTGCAAAATTATGGAATAAATGTAGTTTTTAGCCTTTCAAACCATTGACGTTTATTACTGCTCGATGATGGTGATCGCATTTGTGTCAGGGGGAAGTAATGTTAAATTTGTCTACCAAAAGAGATTGCACATGGTAAATTAAGGAAGTCATTATACAAACAAAACATTTCCCCTTCTCATGCGCAACAGGTGCATTAGGCGGTTGAAATGGACAACAATATTCTTTTTTGTATGTTATAGTCGCTTATATACCTTTTGCATTAAGGCAATATAATATAAAAATATCCTTACGAATCGAGAGCAGCAGAATAATTTAAGAAAAATTTACGACCGACGGTTATATGCTTACTATGTATTATAGAGAGGAATACGAAGATAGGCAAGTTCTACATTCGTAAGAAAGATAGCAATCAAAGAGGGGATGGCTGATAAGACAGGCAAAGCTGTCTGCCTGTGAATATAGTATGGTATTTTTTATTGAGATCAAAAACCTAAACAGATCATTTGAGAGGTCACTTAGTTAAATATTTTAGTTTACTAAAAAACACCAATCAAAATTAAAATTCATATAAACTAAGTCAATTAATATTAATTAAATAAAATTCAGGACTTGCTATGTGGGTGCAAGCACGATGATAACACATTTTTCGAGCAACAACAACTACTCTTTGTTGTATAAAATAATCAAAGAAGTTATAATCCTTTTTACTTGCGGTACTATAAGGCAAGTTATGCATTCTTACAATTTTTTTTTTTTTTGACAATCATACATAACATTTCCATCATAGAGAAGCCATTGTATTTATAATCTATAGTACTCGCGATAGAGGGACGTTTGGTGCGCCATCTATGGACGAAGTTCACAATCACTTGATTGGTGAGTTAGGAGTGGTTTTTGCCCAGATTGCCATGGGAAGCAAAAATATCAATAGAAGACATTTGATGTAAGGTAGATTAGACAGCTAGCGCCACCATTGACGAAGTTCAGAACTAAAATAAAACATGTTCCATGAAATTCCTATAAAAATTTATATACAATGGAGAAGCCTAAAAAAGTGGTTCCGACAATTCTCTCTGTCCGTATCGGCACCTACAGGTTAAATGGCTGGACTCATTCGCTTCAAACTTGGTACATAGCATTATTATAATGTCTTACAGAGGATGTTTTGGAATTAGCTCTCCAAAACTAACGGTACCTGCCATATCAATTTTATGAAAAACGTCTTTTTTTCTAAAACGGCTACTACGATTTTTATAAAACTTTTTGAATATTGTTTTTTGAGTAAACTTTATGTGTTGGTTGGAACACATTTCCCAGGAAGAGTCTTATAACGGTACCTCCCATAGGACCAGTAGGTATTTTCATAACAGTTTTTCTCATAAACCTCTCATAAACTTCACGGATTTCGATGGAAGTTTGAATGTGAAGTTTTTTTGTAAACAAAATAGTATTAATACTTTAATTTTTGAAAAATACTTTTTATTTTTTAAAGTAAAATTTTTTATTTAATTTTTGGTTTTTTCAAAAATGTTTTGTTTAATTTTTTTAAAATGTTTGTTTTCTGATAAGAACTTCAAATTACTAGATGCTGACATACTCCAAAAAATTTGGAATATGTCTTCGAAAAGTTTTTTTAAGAAAAACCGTTTTTTGGAAAAAATGGGTCGAACAATTTAAAAAAAAGTCCTTGCAACTCAAAAAAGTAACAAAAATCTGATAGATGACTTCATTTTCTCCAGAAAACGTTTAAACTATTGATTTTTAAGTGATTAATAAAATATCATATGATTTTTTCAATGCTTTTTTTCAAAAAATCTCAAGACCAGTCTGTCAGTCTGTCAGTCTGTCAGTCTGTCAGTCTGTCAGTCTGTCAGTCTGTCAGTCTGTCAGTCTGTCAGTCTGTCAGTCTGTCAGTCTGTCAGTCTGTCAGTCTGTCAGTCTGTCAGTCTGTCAGTCTGTCAGTCTGTCAGTCTGTCAGTCTGTCAGTCTGTCAGTCTGTCAGTCTGTCAGTCTGTCAGTCTGTCAGTCTGTCAGTCTGTCAGTCTGTCAGTCTGTCAGTCTGTCAGTCTGTCAGTCTGTCAGTCTGTCAGTCTGTCAGTCTGTCAGTCTGTCAGTCTGTCAGTCTGTCAGTCTGTCAGTCTGTCAGTCTGTCAGTCTGTCAGTCTGTCAGTCTGTCAGTCTGTCAGTCTGTCAGTCTGTCAGTCTGTCAGTCTGTCAGTCTGTCAGTCTGTCAGTCTGTCAGTCTGTCAGTCTGTCAGTCTGTCAGTCTGTCAGTCTGTCAGTCTGTCAGTCTGTCAGTCTGTCAGTCTGTCAGTCTGTCAGTCTGTCAGTCTGTCAGTCTGTCAGTCTGTCAGTCTGTCAGTCTGTCAGTCTGTCAGTCTGTCAGTCTGTCAGTCTGTCAGTCTGTCAGTCTGTCAGTCTGTCAGTCTGTCAGTCTGTCAGTCTGTCAGTCTGTCAGTCTGTCAGTCTGTCAGTCTGTCAGTCTGTCAGTCTGTCAGTCTGTCAGTCTGTCAGTCTGTCAGTCTGTCAGTCTGTCAGTCTGTCAGTCTGTCAGTCTGTCAGTCTGTCAGTCTGTCAGTCTGTCAGTCTGTCAGTCTGTCAGTCTGTCAGTCTGTCAGTCTGTCAGTCTGTCAGTCTGTCAGTCTGTCAGTCTGTCAGTCTGTCAGTCTGTCAGTCTGTCAGTCTGTCAGTCTGTCAGTCTGTCAGTCTGTCAGTCTGTCAGTCTGTCAGTCTGTCAGTCTGTCAGTCTGTCAGTCTGTCAGTCTGTCAGTCTGTCAGTCTGTCAGTCTGTCAGTCTGTCAGTCTGTCAGTCTGTCAGTCTGTCAGTCTGTCAGTCTGTCAGTCTGTCAGTCTGTCAGTCTGTCAGTCTGTCAGTCTGTCAGTCTGTCAGTCTGTCAGTCTGTCAGTCTGTCAGTCTGTCAGTCTGTCAGTCTGTCAGTCTGTCAGTCTGTCAGTCTGTCAGTCTGTCAGTCTGTCAGTCTGTCAGTCTGTCAGTCTGTCAGTCTGTCAGTCTGTCAGTCTGTCTTACAAACAAAACAGTTTTTCATTTTAAAAATTGTAAAGATCAAAAACTACGAAATTTAATTCAGATTTTATATATTTAATATAAATGTATATGTACAAAAATATGCATAACTTGCCTTATAGTACCTTTAATCGCAAGTAAAAATCTTATGACTACACGTTTCTTTATTAACATTTTAAAGTCAATCTCTATTTGGCCACAAAGCATCCTGAAATTCAACATGCCCAGAGAATTATCTGAAATGGTCCATAGTTTGCTTTATGTTTGCTTCTTATATTCAAGCAAACTACATGCGAGACCAGATCACTCTGTAGCAGCATAGTTATGAATTTTTTGAGCAGGAATAAGCTGAGCACAGAATATGGGAATCTATGCTGATATATGTATGTACAGTTTAACAATAAGCAAACTTGGTATATAGTATTATTATAAATTTATACAAAGTGTTTTTTGGAAATAGCATTCTAGCTCTTAAACTAACGGCTTCCACGATTTCGATAAAACTTTCTGGATCGTGTTTTTTGTGTAAGATCTATAATTTTTCAGTAAAAGTCTTATAACGGTACCTCCCAAAGGACCGGTGTCTTTAAAGTAGATTTTTAGTTAACCGAATTTCGATGAATTTTTTAATGTAAAGGCTTTTTTATAGAAGAAACGATATAAATTCTTAATTTTTTCAAAATAAAAGTAATTTTGAGTTTAAAAAAATATTTTTTTTTTATTTTTGTTTTTTTTTCGAAAACGGTTAAATCTATTTTTTTTTTATTTAATTTTTCTGATAAAAACTACAGAGTTCTTGAAGTTGGCATAAATATAATATATATAAACAATACCAACAACAATATAAAGAAGAGCTTCATACCTGCATGCAACCGCAACCAGAACACCAAACAGCATTTAACAGCAAAGCTTCAAAGCAACGCAGATGCAATTAATCGAACGTACGCTTGATGATGGGCGAACACTCGAAACGCGTCGCACTTACGATTATTTTCTAATTTTAAATTTGTGAAATTAAGTGTTTAAAAAAAAAATATAAAAATAAAAATAAAAATAAAAATAAACTTCATGTTTTTCTTATCTTTATTCTATTTTATTTTATCCATTTTATTAAAAAAAGTACTCTAAAAACTTGAGAACATATTTTCGTAGAGAGTTTCATAAAGAAAATTGTTTTTTGAAAAAAACTGGTCGAACGATTTTGAAATTTCTTTTCATTAAAATTCAAAACAGTAAAAGAAATCAGATAGCTTTCTGCATTTTTTTCTTAAAAATGTTTAAATGGTGATAATAAAATTTCATATAATCTTTCTTTTACAAAGTCTCAAGCACTAAAGACCACTGTCGCACATTAGAGTAATTTTTTTGCAACCCAGTCGTGCACTTTGTTTATTTTTAAATACCTTGCATCAAAGCAAAATATCTAGAATCAGAGCAAGTTCATGAGACCCTGTCGTGGATTCTGTTATATTAGTGAATAACTTACCCCTTTTGTATCTCATTACAAAAACATATTAGTAAATTGCCCTGCTTTATTGCTAGTAAGAACGTTAATTAATCAACGTTTTATCAAAACGTCTTGCATTGTTTTTACAAAGCTCAATAAAACTTTATTCATTCTAAACATTGGAAACGGTGAAAACCTATACATAGTATTCCTTTTCCATACTGCCTTATGGTTAGTATTTGGTTTAATGTTTGCAATTATGCTTGATTAATATTTTTTATTTAAAATTCCTCATCTTTGTTAATTTGAAAATTTATTGTATAAAATAATAATCTGTTGGGCTTCGGCTCCGTCTGTGTTTCGCCGAATTAAACCAAAAATAAAAGAGCAGCAACGCACCGCATGGGGAACAAGCATTTGATAATAAATTGGTATGTTGACCTTTTAATTAAAGAGGATCACCGGACCGTGATTCCTTTCCATGAGAATGGGAGAGTGGTGGTTTATTATTGTGTGTTGTACGCGTAGTAGGAATAATATACTTAATATACCTTTCTTTAAAATTGTGGTGGAAAAAATCATTACTATCAAGACGGACATAATGTAATGTAGCCGAATTGTAGCGTGTTTTGTTAATAACGCGAAGTCGGTTTATGTTTAAAAAATCAGCATATGGTGATATGAGCTGATTTTTATCAAGGGTTCTTCTAGAATGGATTATCATTGCAGTGAAATATTCTGAAATAAAATAAAAGTTTATTTAATTAAAAAAAGTTATTTTTATAAATAATAAAATGAAATGAAATAGAGTAAGAAATAAAATAAAATAAAATAAAATACAAAAAAATAAAGTAAAATAATAAAATAAAATAAAAAATAAAATGAAAAAAAATTATAAAATAAATTAAAATAAAATAAAATAAAATAAAATAAAATAAAATAAAATAAAATAAAATAAAATAAAATAAAATAAAATAAAATAAAATAAAATAAAATAAAATAAAATAAAATAAAATAAAATAAAATAAAATAAAATAAAATAAAATAAAATAAAATAAAATAAAATAAAATAAAATAAAATAAAATAAAATAAAATAAAATAAAATAAAATAAAATAAAATAAAATAAAATAAAATAAAATAAAATAAAATAAAATAAAATAAAATAAAATAAAATAAAATAAAATAAAATAAAATAAAATAATTTAAAATAAAATAAAATAAAATAAAATAAAATAAAATAAAATAAAATAAAATAAAATAAAATAAAATAAAATAAAATAAAATAAAATAAAATAAAATAAAATAAAATAAAATAAAATAAAATAAAATAAAATAAAATAAAATAAAATAAAATAAAACAATTCAATTCAATTCAATTCAATTCAATTCAATTCAATTCAATTCAATTCAATTCAATTCAATTCAATTCAATTCAATTCAATTCAATTCAATTCAATTCAATTTAATTCAATTCAATTCAATTCAATTCAATTCAATTCAATTCAATTCAATTCAATTCAATTCAATTCAATTCAATTCAATTCAATTCAATTCAATTCAATTCAATTCAATTCAATTCAATTCAATTCAATTCAATTCAATTCAATTCAATTCAATTCAATTCAATTCAATTCAATTCAATTCAATTCAATTCAATTCAATTCAATTCAATTCAATTCAATTCAATTCAATTCAATTCAATTCAATTCAATTCAATTCAATTCAATTCAATTCAATTCAATTCAATTCAATTCAATTCAATTCAATTCAATTCAATTCAATTCAATTCAATTCAATTCAATTCAATTCAATTCAATTCAATTCAATTCAATTCAATTCAATTCAATTCAATTCAATTCAATTCAATTCAATTCAATTCAATTCAATTCAATTCAATTCAATTCAACTCAATTCAATTCAATTCAATTCAATTCAATTCAATTCAATTCAATTCAATTCAATTCAATTCAATTCAATTCAATTCAATTCAATTCAATTCAATTCAATTCAATTCAATTCAATTCAATTCAATTCAATTCAATTCAATTCAATTCAATTCAATTCAATTCAATTCAATTCAATTCAATTCAATTCAATTCAATTCAATTCAATTCAATTCAATTCAATTCAATTCAATTCAATTCAATTCAATTCAATTCAATTCAATTCAATTCGATTCAATTCAATTCAATTCAATTCAATTCAATTCAATTCAATTCAATTCAATTCAATTCAATTCAATTCAATTCAATTCAATTCAATTCAATTCAATTCAATTCAATTCAATTCAATTAAGTAATTAAGTTAAGTTAAGTTAAGTTAAGTTAATTTACAAATTCTCAGCACCGACTGCGTATCTACTACGACATTCCCACCCTCATCTCTAAAGGTTTCTGATCGGGCTTTGTTACCCTTGGACGAATTGTTTACGTTTTGGCAACATTGCTTCTGAAGTAGCACCCCTCAATATATTCAACCATTCTTTTTTCGAGTTCTTTCTTTTTCTTTCTGAAAAGCCGATGTTCCTCCTTTCACTTTTGCTGGTAACAGCACGGGAAGCGCTTTTGGCAGCTCTGGTTCTGGCCTGAAGAACTGCCTGATAGGCTTCGTTTTTGGCCAAGTGTACCAGTCTGCACTCATAATCGCACCAGGTGTTTCGTTGTGGTCGCCTAGTGAAACCCAAACCATCAGTAGCTGCGGTTTTGATGGCCATTTTGCAATATTGCCGCTGGTCCTCTGGATTTGGCGCAGACGCCGGGCTTGTCGAGAGATAAGAGGAGACATGGTTTTCAAAGGTTGTGGCGGTCTCTTGCGATTGTAATTTCGCAACATCAAACATTCTCACAGTGGATTCTCGATCCTGCGCTCTGGTGGAGATCCGCATTCGCACTTTAGCTATAACAAGGTAGTGGTCCGAGTCTATGTTAGCCCCTCAAAAGTGCGGACATCCATGACATTGGAAACATGCCTGCTATCAAACGCAATGTGATCAATTTGGCTGAATTTATTTTGATCAGGAGACTACCAGGTCCCCTTGTGTATATTGAAGTGTGGGAAGTATGTGCTAGCTTAGATGACACTTCGCCCCGCAGCAAAGCCTGTTTCCGTTATCGGAAATATTGTCGTGCACATCCCCGGATCTTGGGGGGGATGGGGCAAAGGGAGGCAGCTTCCCAGGGCGTCAGTCGTCTGGGGGCACCAAAATGGAAGATGAAGAAAGAAAAAAGAGAGTAAAAAAAGGTCTTCAAAATTTGGACAGTGAAACTATTTAATAAATTTTGTTTTTGGATCCTAATACCAAATTATCAAATCTGTAATGAACTGTCGTCGCCCCCAGGCGCGGATTTAGGCCTAGGCCCGTGAGGCCCAGGCCTAGGGCGCCAAATTTCAGGGGGCGCCAAAAATTTGAAGACGACTAAAATTTAAAATCGATTGGGTTATCTGTGTATGGAAATAATCGCAGTAAAACTATATTTTCTTTTATATTACTACCAAAACAAACAAATAATAAATTTATAATAGAAAACACAGTCCTTATTCCGTGCTTAGTTTAGCATTTTTAACTTTTTTTGTTTAAGGCAAGATATGCATTGCATTCGTAAAAAACATAACATTGCGATGATAGAGAAGCCGAAAAAAGTGGGTCCAACAATTCTGTCTGTCCGTCTGTCTTTATCGGCACGTACAGCCTAGACGGCTGGATGGATTAGCTTGAGACTTGGTATATAGTTTTATTATGACGTCCTACAGTGGGGTTTTTGGGAATTATTATTCTATTCTAGCTCTAAAACTAACGGTACCTGACATATTATTTTTAATGAAAAACTAATTTTTCCCAAAAACGCTTCCTACAATTTTGATAAAACTTTCTGAATGGTGTTTTTTGTGTAAACTTTGTTTTGATTTTAATAGATTTTTTTGGAAAAGTCTTATAACAGTACCTTCTATGGGAGGTATCGATTTTTTCAAATCAGATTTTCTCGTAAGCTATTTGACGGATTTCGATAAAAAAATTTATGTAAAAGCGCTTAAATAATGTTGCTTCTTCAAATTTTCAAAAAAAATGTTAATTTTTTTTAAATTTTTGATTATGTCAAAAACGGTTAGATCAATTTTTTTAAATTTAGTTTTTCAGGTAAGAACTATAAATTCCCAAAAAACGTTTTAACTAGTAATTTTTAAATGATTAACAAAATTTTATATGACTTTTTCCCTACTAATGTTTTTCAAAATCTCAAGCCCCAAGGTCACTGGCAAGTTCATGCGACCAAGTCGTGCGCTTTATTTTATTAACAAAACAAAAGAAAAAATAATATTAAATGAAGTCCACATTTTGTGGTTAGTTTTTAAATAATAAGTATAAGGTTAAGGAACACAAATAATTATCACATTAATATGAGCATTAACTCTAGGATGATAATGTTCACTTTAAAAAAAAAATTAATGATGAAATAAGAAAAGGAATGATAGAAAAAATGTTTGCAGAGCAGTACAACTGAAAAAGTGAAAACTGCCAACATAATAAGTTGACAAGACTTACATGAAAGGGACAAATCTTTTTTTTAATGTTTGACATTTTGTTCTACGTTAATTTCTATTACAAGTACATACTATCTTTCAAACAAAATCAGCATAATCGCAGTAGATTGTAGGAAAAGCGCTGTGCACCACCAGTATATTTGAAAATTTAAAAAAAGCGCAGTGGATCTACTGCTTTCGCAGTAAAGTCCGAACTCTGTAAGTATGTAAATGCATGAAGCAACAAACACGGCCTACTTTTATTATTTTAAACGGTTAGAATTTGAATAAGTAATTTCGTTTTCAAATTCTGTTCTTTATAACCGTATGGTGACGCTAGCACAGTTAAGGTTAGAAATACTAAGTTTTTGAGGACTCAAGGAGTTGAAAATTACTATGCACATGATACTCGACGTAAACAAAATTCGAAAGCTCCAATCAGATTAGTCAAGGGTAAATGAAAGGGAATATTACTTTGGCCATGAAAGTTTTCGTACGAATATTTATTACCACATTCTCGATATTTTAAGTACAGATACAGAACTAACTAGACGTAAAGAAGTGTACAAACAGCTTCACGATAATTTCAGTTTCTTCGATTATTTACCTGTCATTAATATAAATAAATTAACGGAGCTAACAGCAAAGACAGTCGCAAAATATTCGGACGATTTAGAAGAAGCATTAAGTAATCTGCAGTCGCAGTGTTACTTAAAACAACTATTAGGCAAGGATGAAGATACACGTTCTGCATCAAATATAAGTGCGTTTTTGCATTCACGTGAACTCTACGATATCTATCCAAATATAGGTATTGCGTTGCGTATTTAACTAAGTATTCCTGCAACTAATTGTTCTGGAGAAAGATAATTTTCCACCCTGAAAAGAGTGAAAAGTTATTTGCGTGCAGGTATGAAGCAAGAGAGACTCAATGCACTTGCATTACTAACCATTGAAGCGTAATTGGTTCAAGAAGTTAATTATGAAGTGGTCATTGATATTTTCGCATGGACAAAAGCAAGAAAAAAATTCATAATATGATTTATCAGATACAAATTATTACCAGCAATTTATTATTATAATTCTTTACTTAATTGTTATGTTAAAAAAATAAATGTTTAATTGATTCCTGAAGTTCCTAGATTTATTATTGTTATTAATATTTCAATATTTTACGAAACAAAAAGGGCACCATATCGTCTTGGGCCTAGGGCGCCGTCAAACATTAAATCCGCT
This sequence comes from Platycheirus albimanus, assembly GCA_916050605.2. Taxonomy (NCBI): domain Eukaryota; kingdom Metazoa; phylum Arthropoda; class Insecta; order Diptera; family Syrphidae; genus Platycheirus; species Platycheirus albimanus. The sequence continues at coordinate 5,421,552 of OU696699.1, read as the reverse complement.
ACTGGCCGCAATGACCAGGAAAGTGATAGATTTGTGCAAGACGAACAATTTTAAGAAGGGGGTAATGTTATTTAAATGGTTTTGTAGCTAGTACTATAGCTAGAAGTTTCCTCCTCTGTATATATTTCAACTTCTACCACCATCCAGTTCATCATCAGCCGCTTTAAAACCGATGTCTTCCCATACTGATTCTCTTTAATCAATACAATCTTCAATTCAAGATCTAAGAAATTAAGCTTCAAATAATCTCAATTCTAAGCAAGGAATGGAATTTATATATCTCATCGCATCTGACTTAAAAATGTCGAAGGCCAGAAAATTTTGTTTGTATCTAAGCTTGATCCTTTAACAAGATATAAAAATCATGTAGCAGAAAAATTGGTCCCCAATTGAAATTACTGGTTGAAAAAATAATCCACCGTAATCACTCAAAGTACTCATTATTTAAAATTCATGTTCCTGACTCGTATTCCCACTTGCTTAATTCTCCTTCTCGCTGGCCAAATGGAATCATATTTCATGAATTTGAAAATAAATTAATCAAAGACAACTCAATGAGAACTCTTTTTAATAGAACATGACAATGCAGAATCCTCGACTAAGCAGCTTCAAAAGATTTTAATATATGTACTACCAGAATGTAAGCGGACTGAGGACTAAGACCAATTCAGTGTTCCTTAACTCAATTAATCTACCACACGATCATAATACTGACGTAAACCTGGTTGAACAATTCATTTCTTGACACTGAGCTCTTCGATACGACCTACCAAACCTTTAGACGAGATCGTCATCTATCCGATTCCTCGTCGTCGGCGCGCGGTGGGATACTGGTGGCTGTTGAGAATTCTCTAGTAGATGGGATGTCTGCATTTGGAATAGCTAACACAGTTTAATGGTATAACAAATTCCTTATGTAAAACGTTGGATCTAGTATTTTTTTCTCCGCCAATGTCAACTCTGATGTAGCTGTTTTGGCCACCGCTGCCGAATTAACTAAAGAGGATCGTCACCATCCAGCACTAGACATATTCTTAAACTTGAACATGAATTCTTCTTTTAACAAATTAAGTAACAAAGTCAAGTTGAACTTAAAATAAAATGCACGACTGGGTCGCACGAACTTGCTCTTATGATAAGCAATTATTGCTTAGTGGCTGCATATATGGATTTAAAAAAAATTTAAATAATTTCGAAAATTCTTTTATTTTTTAAATTAGTTTAAGAGTTTTCTCGGAAAAACAAAGTATGCAATAAAATTTCGAAGCTATACGTAAATCTAGGAAAAAAAAATATTGAAAATCGTTCGACCAGTTTTTTTTTAAAAAGGTTATTTTTCAAAAACTTTTCCAAAAAATATTTTGAAATTTATTTGGGTATGCAAATATATGGCAATCTGTAGTTTACATTTGAAAAAATAATTTTAAAAAAAATCAATATACCCGTTTATAACATATTTCGAAAACCAAAAAAATTTTTGAAAAATTTATAAAAAATCAAAAAAAAAAGTTTTTGAAAAATTTGAAATGCCATATTAATAAAATTATAAATGACTTCCTGTGGACAAAATTTTATTGAAATCGAATGTATAGTTTACGAGAAAATTTGATTTGAAAATACTGGTTCTATGAGAGGTACCGTTATAAGACAAATTTTGAAAAATATTTTCCAACCAAAAGATAGATTGTTTTACAAAAATAGCATCCTGAAAGTTTTATCAAAATCGTTAGAGCCGTTTTTGAGAAAATCAATTTTTTTCTTCACGATTGTATGGCAGGTGCCGTTATTTTTGGGCCTAGAGCAAAAATAAAAAATACGTTCCGAGGTACGGCCAAATCAATCCTAGATACCAAATTTGAAGCAAATCGGCCCATCCGTTCAGGCTCTAGAAGCGCGAACAGACAGACAGACAGACAGACAGACAGACAGACAGACAGACAGACAGACAGACAGACGGACGGAATTCCCAGACCCACTTTTTTCGACTTCTCCATCATCGTAATGTCATGTGTGATTGTTATCTCGAAATTTTTTTTCTGCACGAATCCATAACTTGCCTTATAGTACCTATAATCGCAAGTAAAAATGCAATTTTGTTGAACTCTCCAATCTCCTACAAAATATTGAATGGAATCAATTGCTTACTAACTGTGAAATTAATGCTATGCGTAATGTATTTTATCGAAAATTATTTGAAGTATTTTTTTGAACTATTCCAATTAAGTCCTCTAATAAAAAATCATTGTAGTTCAATTTTATGTAGTAGCACAGAGATACTAAAGTTCCAGATACTATATTATCTGTGGTAGTAGTTAACACGGTTTTGCAAAAAAAATAAAGTGCACGACTGGGTCGTACGAACTTGCTCTAATGTGTTAAAATGGTCTTGGGTGCTTGAGATTTTGGGAAAAAAGCGTTGAAAAAATCATATGAAATTTTATAAATCACTTAAAAATCAATACCTAAACCGTTTTTTGGAGAAAATGAAGTAAGCTATCAGGTTTCTTTTACGTTTTTGAATTTTTACGAAAAAAATTTTCAAAATCGTTGGACCAGTTTTTTCAAAAAACAGTTTTTTTTGAAAAACTTTTCGATAATATATTCCAAATTTTTTTTGAGTATGCCAACTTCTAGCACTTTGTAGTTTTTATCAGAAAAATAAAATTAAAAAATTGTAGATTAAACCGTTTTTGGAAAAAACTAAAATTAAAAATAAATTTTGAAACTTTTTTAAAAAACTCAAAAATTTTTCGAAATTATATTATTTCTTTTATAAGAGGGCTTCGACATAAAAAGTTTCATCGAAATCCGTCAAGTAGCTTACGAGAAAATCGGATTTCAAAAAACCGGTCCTATGGGAGGTACCGTTATAAGACTTTTCCCGAAAAATCTATTCCAACCAAAACATAAAGTTTGCACATAAAACACAATTCAGAAAGTTTTATCAAAATCGTAGGAGCCGTTTTTGAGAAAAATTAAATTTTCACAAAAAATCGTATGGCAGGTACCGTTAGTTTTGGAGCTAGAATGCTAATTCCAAAAACCCCTCTGTAGGACGTCATAATAATACTATGTACCAAGTTTGAAGCAAATCGGTCCAGCCGTTTAGGCTGTAGGTAACTATACAGACAGACACGCGGACAGACAGACAGACAGACAGACAGACAGACAGACAGACAGAATTGTCGGACCCACTTTTTTCGACTTCTCTATCATCGTAATGTCATGTTTGATTGTTAGAATTTTTTTTTTTTTTTTTACGAATGCATAACTTGCCTTATAGTACCTATAATCGCAAGTAAAAACAGTCCACTGTGACAAATGTATTTAATTTTACTTTTTTTGCTTAGATGCTTTTGAAAACCGTGTTCACGTTGATTGCATCTTTACTGATTTTGGTAAGGCATTTGATAAGCTGTGTCATAATACCCTTATTAATAAATTAAAAAGCTTTGGACTCATCAATAATTTTCTTAAATGGATTACATCGTATTCACTTAACAGACAATATATTGTAGTTTTTCGCAATGTATGTTCTTATCACTTTACTGCTAATTCCGGTGTAGCTCAGGGCAGCCATCTAGGACCTATTTTGGTAATACTTTTTATAAATGATATCGTCTCAATTGTCTAAAGTCCTTGTGTTCTTATTAAGACGGATTAAACAATCCATCTATCAAGAATTTTAACACTTAATACTAGGTTTCAGTGGTGAAAATGAAGAAAAAATGTACCAAAAATAACTTTTTGCTCCTCTCACATATAGGACTTAAAAGAAAACACACATCAACTGACTCGTATCTTTAAGGGAAGACCGCACTAGGCGGTACTGCAAACGGCTCTGCAATAGTTGGGTAGACTACCAACCGTTTACTGGCGCTATAATGCAGCTCAGCTTTAGTTTAGTGCGATTTAATTCATACAATTTCATACAAAGAATACGTGAATTTCAATTATTATAGTGCAGTTCCACATAGTGCGGTCTTTCATTTAAACAAAGAGTGAATCATCATCTGTTCATCGGTCGTTTTTTTTTTGTTTCCTTTCTGTGCTCCTAACTACCTGAGCACAGGTGTAGCTGCAGCAATAGTTCGTAGCACTGTCAAAGTTAATGTCGAAAAAGTTGCTCACCATGCACCATGCAATGTTTTACACCAAACTCAAACAAAAATCATTGCTACCATGTCGTTTGTTGTTGTTGTTTTGCAGCGCAGCACTTTTGTGATGTTGGAGTTGAGTTGACTTGTACTTGAGCTACTGTGTAGCCGTGCAATACGAATAACGTTCATTTAACTTTGACATTGCTATGTAGTACTGCTGTAGCTTAACTATTGTGCTCAGCCAGTAAAGCAAAATTCAAGAGTTAACGCTGGTCAGTCTGATGCGTGCATATTGACCCTTTTTTCAAAATACGATACGATTCATTCTTAATACAACTAACTGCTGGAACACAATAGAAAAACGCAACCGGAACCGCAGCCGCAACCGTATCGCATGCCGTACGTACCTAATTAGAAGTGCCCACAATGGAGTCGTACGTACTCCACCTTTTTTTACAATTTCCACTGAAAAACATACATATATATGCATATAATAGATGATTAAACATATATCGCATCATGTATAGTCTTTTTTATACATTTGTACTCCTGACCTAATTTCTAAAAGGATTTTATTAGCACGTTGCTCTTTTTTTTGTATGGAATGTCAAAAATACGCACGTATTTATTAAAAGTTGGCCAACTCGTCCGTCGCCGTTTGCGGCTGCGTTTGCGGATCCGTCTCGTTGTGTTCACAACATTGAATTCGTGTGTATTCAATATTTTGACATGCGATACGGCTGCGTTCGCGGATCCGACTCCGGCTCCATTGTGTTCCAGCAGTAAACCAGATAGCGCCTTCCCATTTGACATGTGTGTTCGTGACGCAGAGCCACAAAGAGCGCAGAACAAAACAAAAATGCAAACGCGATATGTGTCCCTGAAGTGTCCGAGAACGTTAAATCGCTATCTGGTTCAATAGAAAATCGCAGACGGGGACGCAGACGTATCGCATGTGACAAGAAAACGTAGGTACGTACCTTATTAGAAGTTCGCACAATAGAGTCGTACGCATTTTTATAACACGTGCAAATACATACATATACATATATATATTTTTGTAACATTTATATTTTATTTCATTGCTCTGCTCTTGATTGGTTGTTTTTCCGATGCTGAAATGGCAATCAAACATTGCAAACATTTTCTCGCCACAGGACAGAAATGTAGACAAGGCGATAAAAGCATGATACATAACCACCATTGTTTTTTTTTTTTTTTCATAAGCTACATCTTTACAATTCAGTTTTCAAAGTCAAAGCCAAATGCGCATTTTTTTATTAAAAGTTAGCCAGATTGTCCGCCACCGTTTGCGTTTGCGGATCCGTCGCATTGTGTTCCAACATTGAATTCGTGTGTATTCAATATTTTGGCATGCGATACGTCTGCGTCTGCGTCTTCATTGTGTTCCGCCAGTTAGTTGTATCATGGATGTGATTGGCTATTGATTTCGAAAGGAAGTTTGATGTATTAACCCGCCATTACACAAAACTGTAAACGTCACTTCGCTTTGTTGTGGCAGTGAAACGGTATTAAATTAAATGATAAATAATATTAACCAGTGGTAAAAGAAAAAAAGATATCAATTTACTAATTTAATTTGATTTTATAAGTAAAACTCCAATTCCAATATCTTATTTGCTGAAACAAGTAGTTTTACTCGTTTCAGCAAATGGATTTAAAAAAGTAATTTTTGGTTTGTTTGCCTTGATGCCTTGATGTCCTGAACAAGGAGCGTTATTAAAAAAAAATATCGAATCGATGGATTCAGAAATTTTAAGTTTTTATTTTTCGTTCAGGAAAAGTGCGATTCTAGTGCCTTCGGGTGTCAGCTCAAACTAAATACTATATTCACGTCAAAATATAGTTTGTCCTCCGTCTGTCAACTGTCAAGTTAAAAAAGTCGTACTCCATCAAAGGATGCCTACGATGTCGATAGATTAATAATCATTTAAAAAAATCCGAAAATTTCATGTTTTTATTTCTCGCTCCGAAAAAGTGCGATTTTAGCGGCTTTGGGTAACAGTTCAAACTAAGTACTATATGGGGAAACGGAGAGAAACGTCAAACAAAAAAACATCATCCCTGTCATTTGTGCGTGGATGACAAACAAGAAAATTCAATTTTGTTTGCGCCTATCTTTATTCTTTAAAGAAGCGCCAAATATAAAACATTTTTGTGTGTAATAAATAAAAAGTACTTATTTATTAAATTAAATTGTTTCAGAGTGTTGTGCTGTGCTTTTCTTTTATCTTATTTCTTTGTTGTTTGTGTAAAAAATTTCCAAAAAACTGCCTTCTAGGTGTTGTGTTAGTGTTTGTGCCAAAATAGCACTTTCAGTTTTTACTTGCTCTATAGGGCAAGTATTGGTTTCGTGCAGAAAAAAAAATCGAGGTTTTAATCAAACATGACATTACGATGATAGAGAAGCCCAAAAAAGTGGTTTTCGCTATACCGTCCGTCGGTCTGTCTGTGCGGATGTGCGCTTTTTCACGTCATGCTACGGCCTAAACGGCTTAACGGATTTTCTTCAAACTTGGTATATAGCAGTTTGAAGAAAAACGATTGTCGAGGTTTTTTTTTGTTTCGTTTTAGCCCGGCTCAAACTGGTAACGGTTTTTTTTTTATTTTGGATTTGCTCGAAAACGGCTCTAACGATTTTCATTAAACTTAGAATTTAACTTAGCTAAGATATTTCTAACAAAATAGCGTTTTTTGTTTTTGGCTTAAATGGTCGTAACGAAAACCAGGTTTAAACGGATTTTTTTTCAAATGGCCATAAGTTCGCATTGGCTTGATTGAATTGACTCAAACTTTGTTCGGCATCGTTTTTTATAGTGTTATATTGGATGGCTTTATAAATTTTTCAGTGAGTTTTAGCCAACTTTTTTTGGTTTTTTCTAATTTGCTCCTCGAAAATGAAACTAACGATTTTGATTAAACTTTGTGTGTTATATTCTTTTAGTGTTTTTAAGAGACCTGCGTTTTCAGTGTTTGGCTAAAAATGCAAAAAACGGAGATCTGCTCTTATCGGCTTTTTTTTCAAATGGCCATAAGTTGTCAACGGTTGCATCGAATTCACTCAAACTTTGTTTGGTATAGTTTCTTTCAGCTTCCTACCAGATGGCATTGATTTTTTTTTTCATTTTCTTTTTCTTAAATGGTGTTTCCTATACAAAGAGCCATTAGATTTTGTCAATTTTTTCGTTTTTCCTAATTTACTCAAAAAAGGCTAGCCCGATTTTTATGAAACTTTATATGCTACATAATATAGAATACTTCAAAGAAAACTGCATTTTTAGTTTTTTGCTACACATGATAATAGCGGAAATTTGTTTTAACAGTATTATTAATTTGGCCATAAGTGGACATTTGTATATTGTATCATTTATAACACCCAAAAGATGATATCTTAATTTAAAATATTAAAGGTTTCTTAACGTTAGCTCATGTATATTGGTTTTTCCAGTTTCAGTCAACATTATTTAGGTTTTACCAAATTTTTCAAAAATGAGTTGTTCTGATTGATCGAAAAGTTTGTTTTCATCGTATTATTGCACCCACAGAGGAAGTACGTGCGACCCAGTCGTGCATTTTATTTTTTTCGCTTCCTGGCCGTCCACAAAAAGCCAACCGATATTGAAATCTTTAAAGAAAGGAGAACAGCATGGCTAAATGCCATTAAAAGAAAAGATTTAAAGGAGGGCTCACTAAAGACAACAAGAATTATGTTCTCAACATTTTTTACCTACAAGAAAGATCGTATTTAGTGATGTAGTAAAAATAAAACACATTGGGCCGTATTCATAGATGATGTTTAAGTTGATGCTAAGCTAAACTGGAGTTTACCTGATGAAGTTTCCATAAGCTAAACTCCAGTTAAGCTAGCAACAACTTAAACATCATCATTTTTTGGAGGCCGTCCAGCTAATTATAGGAACGCAGGTAAATCGTGTAATTATGGAAAAAGGAGCAAAACTTTTAATGCTCGCAATCCGAGATGGACTGAGAGGACAAGAAACCTTGCCAAGAAGGGTTCATGTTGAGAGAGTGATTGGTCTTCTCCGACAAAAGTACCTGATTTTAACAAATCGTCAAAAATAAACGGCGATGAAATGTTCTTTGACTAGATTGTTAAAATATGCTGTGCTTTGACTTATTTAAGTCCATTCATAATAAATATATATCTATGGTACATAAACAAATGCTCTGATTAGTGATTTTTGTTTTAATTAAATCATATTTTCAAAAAGGAAGAGAAAAAAATGTAGGTATTAACGAAAACAGATTCATATTTAAATCAATAATAATGTAATTTATTAAAAACAAAAAAAAAATTTATTAAATATATAATTTATTAAGAAATATTAAAAATTTTTTTTGAAGTTGCAGGCAAATTAGATTTTGTTTGTCCTCCAAGTTCGATAAATGATACCCGAGATTTGGCAGCTGTTAAAAGGTATAGAGCCCCATTTTCGTCAAAGTATAGTTTGTCCTCCGTCTGTCAAGTTAAAAAAGTCGTATTCCAACACAGGATGTCTACGATGTCTATGGATTAATAATCATATACAAAAATCCGGCGATTCTAGCGCCTTCGGGTGGGAGTTCAAACTAAATATTATATTCACGTTAAAATGTAGTTTTTCATCCGTCTGTCAAGTTAAAAAAAAAGTCGTATTCCAACAAAGGATGCCTACGATGTCGATGAATTAATAATCATCAACAAAATCCGCCAACATCATGTTTTTATTTCTCGCTCGGAAAAAGTGCGATTCTATCGCCTTCGGGTGACATGACAGTTCAAAGTAAATATTATATTCACGTCAAAATATATTTTGTCCTCCGTCTGTCAAGTTAAAAAAGTCGTATTCCAACAAAGGATGCCTACGATGTCGATGGATTAATAATCACCTAAAAAATCCGGAAATTTCAAGTTTTTGAATTTCGTTCGGTAAAAGCGCGATCCAAAAATTTGCAACATCTTTAGCAAATTTAAGATGGATGTGCCAATGAGAATAATCATGGAATTATTTATGGACTTCTAGTCTTATGTCAGTTTCATACAATAATTTTCAAAAAATTTTGCCAAAATAAGAGATGCTAGATTAAAGCGGGGTTCAGATGGGACAATGCAGAGGCCAAGACAATGACACAAGACAATCATTGTTCCATGTGAACAACTGTTTCTGGGACAAGACAATTGTCATTATATTGTCCTCTGACCTAGCCTGTCGAGCTATCTCTGAGGACAATATCGATATATCGACTGGCTGATTGTCCCATAGTCTTGTTTGCGTGTGAGCGTGTACGAATTTTTCAAAAGTGCTCCTAAGTTTTTTTTCTAAATCAATAGATAATAGTTAAATGTTTGAAATAAAAAATTAAAAAGAATTTTTGTTGGTTCCTGCTGAGCTGTTTCTCTAAAGCTGCTCTATGGATTAGTTATGATTTAGATTTTGTATATCGGTGAGTAAAAGTTTTCATCAACAACAATAACAAGTTCTCCGTGTGTGGTGTCACATTTTTTTATTTTTTGAGCGCAGCGCTTCTTCGTGAATGGAATCATATTTTCAGTCTGCCAGAACGCCATGCTCAAGTTGAGTTTTGTAATCTAACATTTATTACTTTTTTATCACGTTTGTTTCCATTAAACAAAAATTCTTTCTCATAGATCTCGACCCTGGTTCACACCGCAAATCTCTTCGTTGATCCATCAGCAAAATCAAGCATATTTTCTTTAGAAGAGATACAAGTTGGAACAACACCACATAACTTATTGTCGGTTACGTAACCAAGTTGTTTGTAAAATTCGAACTGAAAAGTCTAAGGTTTTTAAACATCGGCTTGACTTGACTGTGAACGGTCGCAAGTTGTGGCATAATCTTCATAATTTTGGTATTGGCAGGAAAAAGGTTACAAGATGTAGTGAAAATATTGACTAAAATGAGTGTACTAAAATATTGATATCTATACAGGGCTGGATTAGCCACGAAGCAAGAGTAGCAAATGCTAAGGGCCCTGGGCACCAACAATTTCTGACCATAAAAAAGTATTAGATTAGATTTAGTGTGAACTAATTTTTCCAATAAATGTATTACATGTATTTACCCTATAATTTCTCTCTTTTATTAATGTGAATTTACTATCTAACTGTTTGATCAGATATTTGCTAATTTGGAAAATTGCTCTATCAATGCAAATTGTATTTTCTGTTATTTTGCAAACTGGAAAGCTTACTCTCTAGCTGTTAATTAATTCTCTTAAATCAAAATTAGCCGTTAGTTTTAGTTGAAGCAATTTTCTAAATTAGGTTCATCTTCCTCTTTTCTGTTCAACTGCCAACCTGGGCACATCGTATTGCGTAAGAAATAAAATTATTATAACGTTTTTTTCTAAGTGCTGAATTTCATTTCTCAATCGTCGTCGTATGAATGTTTTGCTGGTACATGGTCGTTGTTTTCTTCTTTTCAAAGGAATCATCAAAATTATAAATTACTAAACAACTACTAAGAAAATAGTTGCATCGAAATATTCAACTATAATTTAAATTTTTATTTACTGGTCATACCAAACACTATGTTTTGCACCGCACTACACGCAAGATGGCAATACCTACTGCAAAACTAACAGGTCATATTTATCAAAACAACATGTGAAAAGTTCATCCATCTAATTGCATCAATCATACTGGAGCAAATTATTTGTGAAATTAAGAGCTGCTAATTCTACTCCGGATAAATCTCATGTAGATCAACTGCAAAGTTCTTGGACATGGAAGGCCATACTGGTGAGCAACTCGCTGAAAGCTTTTTAAATTTCGTAAATGAAAGTGGCATTGATATCAAAGATTGTCGTTGGCAAGGCTATGACAACGCCAGCAAGTGAGTGGTAAATACAGTGGTTACAAGCACGTATTAAGCAAATAAATAAATATGCATAATACATTCCGTGTGTTTTACACTCATTAAATTTGATGGCTAAGTGTGTTGCAGATTGCAGATTGCTGGAAAGAATCATTTATTACTCCTATCTTCAAAAAGGGTATTAAATCTGACATCGCCAACTATAGACCAATTTCCAAACTTTCATCCATTCCAAAGCTTTTCGAACAAGTTGTTTGTGATAGTTTAACGTTGTTCTGCAAAAATTTATTCTGCCATCAGCAACATGGCTTCATGCAGAAGCGATCTACTGTGTCTAACTTACTAACCACAAGTGCTCAAGGGCATTAGAGAGTGGACATGAGCTGGATTGTATCAACATGGACTTCTCGAAAGCTATTGACCAACTCTCACACGAAATAATCATTTTCAAATTAAAAGCTTTAGGTTTCCCAGTTGGTTTTGTTAACTGGATATATTCTTATCTCCAAAATAGATCATATATAGTCAAGTTCAGAAATTCGGTTTCTAATCCTTTTACAGCAAAATCAGGAGTCCCACAAGGCAGCCATCTTGGTCCGTTACTTTTTATACTCGCAATCAATGACGTTACTTCGTGCATTCATTCTAGTGAGATTCTCGTGTTCGCTGATGATATGAAAATTTTCAAAATTATTAACACAGCTGATGATCGTGTTGATTTGCAAGCCGACATTGACAGATTTGTTGTCTGGTGCAGCAAGAATGGCTTAAACCTGAATCCGGTGAAATGTCAGACAATGACATTTTCAAGGAAACGGGTACCAAGTTCACACGACTATTACATTTCACAACAAGGTTTGCATCGCGTTTTTAGTTTTAAGGATGTGGGAGTTAACTTAAGCCCAGACTTGAGTTTCACGGAACATATCTACTTTATTGTTAAAAAAGCTAATTCCATGTTGGGATTTATTAAAAGATGGTCGAAGGAATTTCAAAATCCTTATGTAACCCTGGCTTTATATAACTGTCTTGTCCACCCCCATCTAGGTATGGTCTCCTTTCTACGATGTTCATAAGTTTAGGATAGAGGCAGTTCAGCGTAATTTCATTCGATTTGCTTTGAAAGGTCTCTCCTGGGCAGATCCATACAACCTTCCACCTTACGAACACCGGATTCAACTTCTAAAGATTCAAACTTTGTCACAAAGACGTATCAACAATGATATAATTTTTATTCACCAACTCTTAACGGGATTTTTAGACGCACCCGATCTACTATCTTGTATCGGTTTTAACTATCGCGGAGGGGCTCACTATCTTAGCTTAGAGCTATTGCATTGTCCCCAACATCGTACTAACTATGGCATGAATGAACCTCTGACCCGCATGTGCAAGCTTTTTAATTATAACGCAAGTATTGTTGATTTTAATACTAGTAAAACATCCCTTAAACAAATTTTTAAAACCAGTGCACCACGCTCGTAGTTTTTGTTTTTACATGTTATTAATATGTTTTTATGTATATGTATTTATTAATTTATTTTTTTGTATTTTTTTTTGTGCTTGTGTTATGCTATATGTATATTTTGTTACTAACAACTAACACCTGCACTAAATGATGTAGCCAGTGAGCACATAATATGTGTTGGCTAAATCTCTGATTGTAAGTTAATGATTGTCTTAAGCTTCTTACTTTCGAGATCTGATAGTGCAAAAAAAAAAAAAAAGAAGAAGCGTTAATCTTCTTTGATTTCATTGAAAATCAATACCTATACATTTTTTTTTCGCTTCTACGTATCGATGGGGTCGTCTTACGAACGCACTTAAAGAAAATACTTCACAAATTCCTGTTTTGAAAATGTTGTCGGACAATATGTGGTCAGTCCGAGCGGATGCTACGAAGACGCTTTTATGTGGATACTTTGAAAGACATTTTCAATAACGTGGATCAAAAGCCAGAGAGCCGTAATCAAGCTTACGGACTAATTTCAAAAATGAGTAAGTTGGAAACGGGAATAATGACGATATTGTGGAATAGAATCCTAGAACGTTTGCAAGCGACTACTGCTGCGCTGCTATCGGGTGATCAAAACCTTAACACTACATACGCCCTTTATGAATCATGTCGTGGATACCTTGAAGCAATGCGATCTACATTTTCAGATATTGAGGCGAAAGCCAAAGATCTAACTAGCTGTGAGGCATATCACCAAGAAGCTTCTAGACGTAAAAAGCGAAATACCAAATACGACATATATAGCGGCTCAAATACACCCCACGACTTTGTTGAAAACCAAACACCTGGACAACGATATGAAATTGAGGTGTTTATTGTCATCGTTGATAACGTACTCACTGCTTTAGGTAATCGTATGAACAGTTATCATAAAATTGCTGGCGTTTTGGAATATTCCGAGAGCTGAAATCTCTTCCACCAGAAGAGGTTTCAGAAAAATCTGCAATCATTGTAGGTGCTTACGCAGATGATTTGGAGGACCTGGGTGACGAATTAGTCCAGTTCGCTGCAATGCTGAGTTCTGATGTTGCTATAGTATTATTAACAGCAAGAATCACGAGGCTCTGGAACTGCAGGCTTACAAGCTTTTGATATATAATTCTTTACTATCTTGTTTTCCGAACGTTCAAATTGTCTTTTGCATTTATTTGTCTCTCATGATCACCAACTGCTGTGTTGAACGATCTTTTTCAACATTAAAACGTGTTAAAAATGAGTTGAGGAACACGATGAGCCAACATCTGAATCACCTCACTTTAATGAACATTGAATATGATTTACTCCAAGAAGCTGATATTAACAGTATTATTTATAAATTTGCTCAAATTAAATCAAGAAAAGTTTGTTTGTAGCAGTTTTGTTTTTTTTTATACCATAAACTTGATACACAACCTTAAATAATCTAAGGGGCCAGTTATGGCTATCATTGAAATGCATCCGTGAAAATATTGATTGCTGATTTTAAGACAATTTAGCAAACAGAACTGGGCCTTTATTGGTATTAAAATAAAGCTCGTGAATTCTAGAATGGTTTCTTTTTTTAACCGCACGCAGAATGTAGAATGCTTTACCCGGCTCAATTTTCCCCTCCCATTGTAATATACCAGACATTCAAAACCAATGTGCATCGATATCTCCTTTTGTCTCCTATCCTTCTTTCCAAACCGCTCGCACTGTGTTAATTCATGTTAAGGGTATTAATAACCATTTGAGTGCGCGTAAATTATAAAAAAAAAAATGCACACGCCTCACAAGCCGGCCATGAAACGGAAAAGATGTTGTGACGAAAAATGCAATATATGCCTGGGATGACCAAAACAAAAATGCTAACGACCCCCCCCCCCCCCCCCCCCTCAAACGAAAAACGGACAATGATTTACGCATATGCACGGGTTGGGTCCGATTTGCCGATTTTTAAAATGTCGATTTGAAAAAATCGATCGTCATAATGTCGACTTTAGAAAAGTCGAATGGTAAAAATACAGCCAGATCAAAATGTCGACTCTTACAAAGTCGATTTTGAAAATATCGTCTCGAAAAAAGATCGACATTGGCAAAGTGAATGATGTTCACATGCATGCGGCGCCGCATAATAATAATATAATAATTTTAAAACAATCTTAATCAAAGGTTTTTTTTTTTTTTTTTTGATAACGGACCTTGGAAATCCGGCGAGCAAAACACCGGCGGGAAAAGAAAAAGCGCCCATCACAATTTTGAAAAGGCAACAAAATTAAATTGTTTAGATGTTTTTAATCAATAATGGCTGTTTTTGAAGAATTTGACATTAAATGGAATTTCAAAAAGAACGTTTTACGTTATAATTATAATAACATTAAAAGCTTGAAATTAAGATTTGAAAAAAGGATTTTATTATACAAAAGTAGTTTGTATTTACTATACTACTATTGAAGCCTTCTGTTTTATTGATGTTTCCTGTAGCAAGACCATTTATTTACCAGCACTTTGACACATTTTATAAAATTTAAGTTTATTTGCGAAATTTTCAAACTCATATTTTTCTAATTCTTATCATTTTTTCCAAAGTTATTTTCAATGGAAATAAATAAATGTTGCTAGTATTTTCCATTTTGAATCTATTATTTATTTGCATGTTTAATACCTTAAACAAAATATGAATATAATTTAATTTTTTCAAGTTCTCCCCTAATTGTTTTTTTTTTTGTGGAGCGTGAGTTTTCTGGAGAACATTTATAAAATATTAGTTCGTTTGTTTTTATTTAATACTCTGAAGTTTATCTTTTTTGTAACATGGTAAAGGTATAAACATTTTAAAAGAATGTGAATAAAAACTTTTTAGAAACTTTTAAAATGTTTTCAGAAACATGTTTTGTGCTATAATTAGCTATAACTTATAACAAAAATAAATAAAGTGACAGTAAATGAAATCTCACAGATACACTTTTCAAGCTACTGTAATTTATTAGAAACTTTTGTTTCTCGTTTAAGTCATGTTATATGCACAGAAAAAAACCTTGAATAAACTGGAGATCTAGTCTTAACGTCTTTTTTTTCAAATGGCCAATAAGTTGTCACCGGTTGTATCGAATTTACTCAAACTTGGTTTGGTATAGTCCCTTACAACTCTCTATAAGGCATTGAAGTTACTCTTTTTCAAATTGTGGCTCCCATACAAAGAACCACTAGGTTTTGGCAAATTTATTTTTTTAGTTTTTTCTAATTTACTCAAAAAAGACTCTTTCGATTTTATTAAACTGTGTATGTAATATGTTTCGAAGCAAACTACAAAAGATTATAACGGAAATTTGTTTTAAGAATTTCATTAATTTGGCCGTAAGCGGACATTTATATAATTTATAGCACCCAAAAGATGACATTTAAATTTAAAATATTTAAAGGTTTCTTAACGTTAGCTCCCGTTTATCGGGTTTTTCAGTTTTAACCAAATTTTTTTGGTTTTTCCCAAATTTTTTAAACATGAGTTCTTCATATTGCTCGAAAAGTTTGTTTTCATCGTTCGATTGCACCCACAAGAACAAGTACGTGCAACCCAGTCGTGCATTTAATTTTTTTCACGAATCCATAACTTGCCTTATAGTACCTATAATCGCAAGTAAAAATTACTTGCGGAATCGCGTAATTGGTTTGTTGACTGAACCCGGGTGTTAGGAAGATATGTGTTTGCATTCATAGATATGTTGCGTAGTGTGTAGTTGAGTAGCCTTTTAATGAGGAATCATCAGCTTCTTCTTTGAGGAATGGAAGCTACAACTGCCACTTTTTTTCTAAATCCTATGATGAATTTAACATGGGCATGTCATTGGCGGTAAGCACATGCCACTTTCTCGATGAAAGTTCAGCAACAAAATCACTTCTCGCTAGAAGTTGTTTATTCACCAGGTCAGGTGACGAATACTATGATGAATATTCAACAGTGAAATCGATAAATAAGTGTTCTTAGTTATCAGCTTATTTTGTTTGACGAAAATTTTAATTTAAATATTCAACAGTGAAATAACTGAATAAATAACTCGGAATTTCATAAGATCAATTTTATTTAATTTTTATTTACAATATTTGTTTAATTAAGATCGTGGATAGTAATTGATACTTTTATCACATTAGAAGAGGAACACATGGATTCACCATGCTTTTCGTTGTTTCATGGTTCTTGGGCAGGCTATAGATTAATATGAATAAAATAAAAAGATTTTGTATTTTAAGTGATATTGTTAAGAATTTTTTTAAAATATATATCTCTTTTTTCACTAAGCGCTTTAAATGCCTTTTAGTAAGGCCCCTCATTTCGATCAGTTTACTCAGTACTACTCACCAATTAAAAATACCAAATAAAAATAAATGTTGAAATATAATTCCAAACACTTAACTACCACGCACTTTAATTTCCAGTAAAACACCAAAACAATTGCGGGATTTATTCACGGAAAGAATTGAAAAATCACTAATTGCAAAATATTCAGTTGCAAGTTGCTTTGATTGTCAGCCTCCTGCCCTCTTACTCGTATAAGAGGAAAACGGAAACCACCTTGGTGGAACTCGGGGCTTGAACCGCTCAGGAAGACTTGTAGAAAGTCCTTCAACCGAGCTAAATACTCCAAAGAAATCGCAGACTGGGATTCCTACAAAGAATCCCTGAAATTATATAAAAAAGAGCTGAGGAAAAGTAAAAGAGCCTCCTGGAGGAACTTCTGTGGTAAAATAGAAGACACTTCAGAGGCTTCCAGATTAAGGAAAATCCTCTCTACCAATCCTACAATGCCTAGCTTCTTTAAAAAAGCAGACGGCTCATGGACCAATACCTGCGAAGAATCGCTTAACTTGCTACTTGACACCCATTTCCCAGGTAGCTCCCTTAACATAGTAAACCTTGATTGTAGTCCAATTGGATCAATCAATAATAATACTAGTAAACTTGGTCTAGTCACTAGGGAAAAACTAAAATGGGCCATCAACAGCTTCAATCCATATAAATCTGCTGGACCTGACGGCATAATACCAGCAGAACTTCAACAGTCTATGGATATTATTATCCCTATCCTGGAAGTAGTACTAAACGGATGTTTAGAGTTGAAATACATTCCATCGTTATGGAGGGAAGTAAAAGTTGTGTTCATTCCCAAAGCGGGAAAATGTTCCCAAGTGTATCCAAAAGACCTCAGACCTATAAGTCTATCATCATTCCTTCTTAAAACTTTAGAACGTCTGATTGATATCCATTTGCGAAATGCCATAGACACAACTCTAGTGTCTACAGCACAACACGCTTACTGCAAAGGAAAATCGGTAGACACTGCCTTGCATACCTTAGTAAGCGCTATCGAATATTCCCTACATCACAAAGAGTATACTCTGGTAGCATTCCTTGATATCGAGGGTGCCTTTAACAACGTCAGCAACCAAGCAATCACAACGGCACTAGACAATCTTAAAGTAGACAGATCCCTGAGTGAGCTTATAAATCTTATGCTAAAAAGTAGGCTAATCAACTCAACCCTAGGAGACGTCTCCCTAAGAAGATCAGTCAGCAGAGGTACTCCACAAGGTGGAGTCCTATCCCCTCTTTTATGGAACTTAGTTGTCAATGAACTTCTAGTTGACCTGGAAGCAGAGGGATTCAAAGTGATTGCATACGCTGATGACGTCGCCATTGCGATATCAGGAAAACATGCTCAAATTCTTATTGAGCTAATGCAAACAGCTCTTAACAAGCTTCTTAAGTGGACTGGTAAATGTGGGCTAGGAGTAAACCCCCACAAAACTGAACTGGTCCTCTTCACAAGGAAATATAAAATTCCACACCTAAATGTTCCGTCCATTAATGGAACTCCACTAACTTTCTCAAATGAAGCTAAATATCTAGGCCTTGTTCTAGATAAGAAGCTCACATGGAAACCCAACATTCAGGAAAGAGTAAAAAAGGCCACGGTGGCTCTCTTCTCTTGCAAAAAAGCAATAGGGAATAAGTGGGGTTTATCCCCACAAATTACCCACTGGCTATATACAGCGGTCATAAGACCGATACTAACTTATGGGATAACAGTATGGTGGACTGCTTTGGATAAAGTGTCCTACCGGGACCACCTAAGCAAAGTCCAAAGATCAGCATGTCTATGTATCACTGGAGCACTGCGTACGACACCTTCAGCTGCCTTAGACATTCTTCTTAATCTTACACCCCTCGACATTTTTAGTAAACAAATGGCCGCGAGTACAGCAATCCGTCTCAGAGCCACGTCTCAATGGACCAATAACTCAATTGGCCACACTATTATTCTGAATTCATTCAGAACGATTCCAAGTCACTCTGACTACACCATACCCCAACTGGTTTTTGAAAACAACTTTCGAGTCTCCATTCCATCACGGTCTGACTGGGACGAAGGACATTTCTCGAGAGATGATTCGATTCATTTCTACACTGATGGTTCAAAAACCGAAGATGGAGTTGGGGGCGGAGTGTACTCAGAAGGACTAAATCTTAGTCTATCTTTCCGACTCCCTAACTATTGTAGCGTGTTCCAAGCGGAACTTCTGGCGATAAAAGAGGTTCTATCCTGGCTCAAGGAAAACGTGATATCCACGTCGAATATCCGTATCTTTTCAGACAGCCAAGCAGCCCTTAAATCATTCGAGGCGGTTTCCACGAACTCAGCAACAGCCCGCAACTGTCGCACATCTCTCGCGGAGATGGCAGAACAGTTTAACATTCACCTTTTTTGGGTGCCGGGACATAGAGATATCCCAGGAAACTGCAAGGCCGATGAACTCGCTAGAAATGGAACTACTGAACCACTTTCACCCGACAGGAGGAATATTGGTATACCTATCGCTACATGTAAACTCATGCTAAAACACGATGCCATGAACGAAACAAATCTAAGGTGGTCAAATTTGACTACCTGTCAGGCGACAAAACAGATCTGGCCAAAACTAGATCCAAAACGCTCCATATGTTTGTTATCTCTTGGTAGATCACACCTTAGCTCCTTAATCGGTGTCATAACTGGACACTGTCTTATAGGCAGACATGCTACTAGACTCGGTGTCTTCTCGAACGACTTCTGCAGAAGTTGCATGGACGAGGAAGAAGAAGAGACTATAACACATCTTCTTTGTTCATGCCCTGCTCTCTCACAAAGACGAAAATTACATTTGGGAGATTTCTTCCTCAACGATATAAATGACCTAACTCAGACAGACATACACTGTCTCCATCGCTTTGTTAAAAGTTCCAATTGGTTTTAAAATTAGTGAGGTAGTGCCTTACTTTCATATGTGGTATCACAATGGACCTAGTATCTGGTCTAAGTGTGTCAGTCGTTGACTGACAGCCACCTTAACCTAACCTAACCTTTGATTCGAAACTGATAGAACAATTGGCAATTTAACTTTCAATTCATCTCAAATTACAACAATTCCTAAGTTGAGATTTACAATTAAAAGTTATAATTCAAGCTTGTGCCCTTCAAAGTAAATTACAACCTTTTTGTCGCAATTTACTACTTCAAGGGAATAATTCCATTTTAACTTTTTACCAATCTGGATTTGCTAAATTTTTTTCGTGATTTACAATCACTGAGTATTAAAATCAACTCAAGTGTATCTGACGGCTACGTCGAAGGTCCGGAGTTCGATCCCTGCCTCCAACTAATTATTATCTTTTTTTTTTTTTGGTACTGTCTCTTTTGAGGAAATGTAAAATCCTCGAAAAATAAATCTGGTTAATATTAAAAGTGGATCTTTGTAAGCCATTCGGATTCAGCGGGAAATGATATTCCACCAGAATATCAACGCACATACAGGAATCGTTCAGAATATAAGTCATTATGCCCTGGCCCCGCTTGTGTCTCCAATAATTCCTTTTTTGTAGTTCTATTATGTACATAGGGAGTACAAGGTTGAATTTCAACTACACATTATATACAATTTCTTACCTTTATTTAAATGATCATCACAAAAAATTGTACATTAGAGGTTAGACGTCCAAAATGAGACGACTATATTTTTCTCGCCAATAAAACATAATCTTAATTCAAAACACACCTAAAATGTAACTCATATTCAGGTTGCTTCTTATTATTAATTTTGATATCCGACTTGGATACATCACCATGGCCTAGTAGATGTGTGCTAGATTGGTATACAGAGGGTCTCGAGTTCGATTCCTAGAATCAACCAAGTAAGTAAAAGTTACATTTTTCAGTAAATAATAATAGATGCATTTCAATAAAAGTTGCTTCCTCCCAAAGCGATATAATGTTACAAATTGTAAATTGGGGTTGCAATTTACGACTTTACCAGTAGTTTTTTCAAAAAAAGATTTTTTATTCAAAACAAAAAGATTGAAATCTACGACTCGCTTTTGCAATTTACAACCGAGTAAATATAAAATTGATACTCATTGGGATCAATTTGCGATTTGCGAATGGTAATGTTTTGCTTCTCTCGATCGAATTATTGATACTAAAAGATGTTGAAATATGATTATAGAGTATCGATATCTTCGTTTCGCAAATTTTCTAAAATTGCAAATAGAAAGTATAGATTTATTATTTTCCAATCCAAGGTACAAACCTGGATTCATTTGACGTGATTTGCGGCTTATTTTTCGTGATCTGATCTAAGAATTCTTTCCGTGTTATATCCAAAAACACCACCGCTACAAAACGATTACGAACTTCAAATACAAATATTTTAGAACAAAGGGAGAAAGTATTATTAATCCCATGAGAGATCACGCAAAAAGTACGCGCTCGCAATAGAAAATAAAGTGAACGACTGGGTCGGACGAACATGCTCTAGTGTGTGACAGATGGTTTTGGGGTTTGAAATTTTGAAAAAAAAAACAGCAAAAAAATGGTATGAAATTTTATTGACCACTTAAAAATCACTAGTTTAAACCTTTTTTTTTGGAAAAAAAATGAAGTAAGCCAACTGATTTCGGTTACTGTTACGAATTTTAAGAAATTTTTTTCAATATCGATCGGCCAGAATTTTCAAAAAACTGCTTTTTTCGAAAAACTTTTCGAAAACATATTCCGCATTTTTGTTTTTTGAGTGTGTCACCTTTTAGCATTTTTTAATTTTTACCAGAAAATTAAAATTAAAAAAAAATAGGTTGAACTGTTTTTGGAAAAAAAAACAAAAAATAAAATAAAAGTAGATTTTTTTATCTCTTTCTATCTTTAAACTTTTTTTTTTAAATATTTAAAAATATATATTATTTCTTCAATAAAAGGGCTTCTACGAGTATATTAAAAAAAATTCATCGAAAACCGTGGCGAAAATCTGATTTTCAAGAAAACCGATCCTTTAAATCGTAGGTATGTCAGGTACCGTAAGTTTTAGAGCTAGAATGGTAATTCCGAAAATTCCTCTGTATGACGTCATATTACTGTCTACCGAGTTTAAAGCAAATCGGGCCAGGCGTTTAGGCTGTAAGTAACTATACAGACAGACAGACCGACAGAATTGTCAGACCCACTTTTTTCGATTTCTTTATCATCGCAATGCCGTGTTTGATTGAATAAGAATTTTTTTTTACGAATGCATAACTTGCCTTATAGTATACATAATAATAGCAAGTAAAAATAATACAAATGGAAAAAAAGGAAATCACATGACATGATTTATTAAAAAGTTAGGTAGGGTAGGGCGGTGCTTGTTGGACCACTTTTAACTTGAAGTCTCATAAATATCAAACTATTTATAGTACAACCATACAATTGGTATTGAAAGAAAGAATGGGATTCTGGCTTCTTAGTGAAGTTTTAAAACATTTGAAATATGTTACCGGAGAAGAATAATGCTGCCTTAAATGGATCAAGTCCAGGTGGTTCAACTTGCCCCTATAGCGGGGCAAGTTGGACCGGCATATGGGGCTAGTTGGACCTAGCCCTGAAAAGTGGAAAAAAAGTTCTATAAATGACAGCAAATCCAAAATTAATTAAAGAATTTTATTTAAAGCAGTCAAAAAAAAAAATAACAAAAAATACTTCATTTATTATTACTTCGTAATAATACTATACACTATAAACGATAAAAAATACTTCATTTAAAATTAAGGCTTAAAAAAAATTAAGAATCAAAATCGCTGTTGCAATTAACACAAACAAAGAAGAGCCCACCTCCAGCTACTGAACATTTTGTATGAGCCCACTTTCGGCTCTCCCCGTTACACGTTTGTGAGTGAGCATTCTACGAGTTGCTAATAAAAACATACATATAAAAAGATATTTAAATCAGCGGGGCTTGTTGACCCCATCCAACTAGCCCCGCTCCTAGTTTGATGAACATATGTCATCATAAATACAAAAGGACTGAAAACTATTCCTTCCTAACTTCCTATCGCTCGCGCTGTGACTCATCATTAAAAGGGCTAGAACAAACCCCTTGAGCGCGTGTGCATAATAAAAAAAAAAAAAAAAAAAAAATTGAACACAAAAAATATAAAAAAAACTTTACCTCAATAGAAAATTCAGGTTTTTTACAATTAAAATAAAAAAACTGAATAGAGCGTATTTTTACTTGCGATTATAGGTATAGGTAAGGCAAGTTATGGATTCGTGCAGAAAATAACTTTTAAGATAACAATCAAACATGACATTACGATGATGGCGAAGTCGAAAAAAGTGGGTCTGGGAATTCCGCCCGTCTGTCTGTATGTCTGTTCGCGCCTCTAGAGCCTGAACGGATGGACCGATTTGCTTCAAATTTGGTATTTAGGATTTATTTGGCCGTCCCTCGGAACAAAATTTTAATTTTTGCTCTAGGCCCAAAAATAATGGCACCTGTCAATAGGCACATTATCGTATTGTAATTTACATTACCTTAATGGCACAGACATTGCCAATCCATATAGTTTTTTACGATATAAGATTAAGAAAACAAAAATCGAAGAACTTTTTTCGTTTTATGATAAAGAATAATCTATTACCTACTTATTGGCTTTTCTTTAACTGATCTAATTTTTATGAAAAATCGTTTTTTATTTATAAAGAAATAAAATTCCCCACTTGCAATTATGCTAGATGTTTTGTGTCTGTATTATACTCTGTTCAAGTAAATCGTTCAGTAAAGGGAAGATAGGACGTTTGCCTCTCAGTCTGGCTATATTGGCTTGCATACAGCGGTTTCAAGTTAAAGCTCTCACAGGGTTTCCGTACTTTGCATAATAAATTGCCGCAAATCGAGTAAATTGTACATTAGGGCTACAATCTGTTGATTTAAAACAAAAAACCAAAATTTATTCATCTTTTTCAACAACACCAAGCGATTATTCAGAAAAGATACAAAAATAAAAACAAGTGACAACACCTCCCTTCAATCAAAAGCTACAAAATCCAAATCTCAACATAGAAATGCAGTAGCGAGATCCCTTTTTTTAGATCATGGCAACACCTTTTAGATGTGCTTTGTGCGATGACGATGAGGGTTGCCCTTCAAGCAAAAATCACTGACTTCAGAATTCTCGGTTCAATTCTGGCTCACCTGAGTCTGCGTTTAACGAGGTCTCTCACGAAATTGCATGCATGGCATACCAAATTAAGAAATAGAATCGAGAGTCGAGCATTTTTTTTTCTTTTTCAATAGATTGAGAGAGGGAGGGAGATAGCAGGATGCAGGAGCCTTTTATTCATGTATAATATGTTTACTTTTTATTTTTAGTAAACATCATGGTCTTTTTGAGTGGACACGTACTTAATACTCGTGCTTCAAATACGTTTATATTTTATAAAGTAATTAGTTATTTGCCTAAAATTCAGAGTTAATATAATTAAACAACAAATAAATATAAATTGTGTAGCCCGGCCACTTATAATTCGGCAAATATATATTAATACCGTGTTAATTTATAATTAATGAAATGTAATCGTACCCTGGAAAAAAATCTCAATAAAGTTATACAACTACTACTACTATGTTTACTTTTTGGTTTATAAAGAATAAAGAATAAAAAAAATAAAAATATGGCAACAAATTTTATTTACATATATTTTGTTTTGGACGACAGAAGTTTTTTTCGATACTCCAACTCGTTTGCTTTTATGACATTTTTGTTTTCAAGTTTGTTTTGGGTGCAATTTCGCTGAGCGGGACGCGCTCGCTCACTCTCTCTCTCTCTCTCTCTCACTCTCTCTCTCTCTATTTCTCTCTCACAAGTGAGTCCGTGGGAATTCTAATTTACATACTAAATGGAGCCGACAAACGTCGTTTTACGGCTCCTTATTTAGGTCCGTATGCGGAGTCTAGTATGTGAATTTGACTCCGCGCGTGGATCCAATTCGGATCAATTTGCTTGAAGGGTGTTTGCTTGTTGCTGTCAAATTGAAGGGTCATGGGTGTAGACAAATTTATAGAAAATCACAAATTTTTGTGTAGTTCAGTAGTTTGGGTTTAATTTCAGAGGCAAGTTCTGTTTTAGTTTGCCATTAGGATTACCTGCAAGCATCATTGGTAGATAAAAAGCTCCCTCATAAGGCACTTACTGAACTATTTTCTTGAAAAGAGTATAGTTTGTCTTATAAGCCATGCGGCAGATTTCGATGACATTTTTAATGTGGAAGCACATTTATAATCGAAATAATGTTGGTTCTTTAAATTTTCTTACTTTGTTTTAGTTTAAAAACAAACGCTTTTTTTTAATATTTAGTTGCGTCAAAAACGGTTTGATCAATTTTAATTTTGATTTTTCAGATAAGAACTACATAGTTCTAGAAATTCGCATTTTCCAAAGAAGTTTGGAGTGTGTTTTTGAAAACCGTTCTTTGAAAAAACTGGTCGAACGTTTAAAAAAAAAAAACAATTCTTAAATCAAAGCAATACAAAAAAAAAACTCAGATGATTTTGTAACCTTTTTTCAAAAAACCTTTTAACTAGTGATTTTCAAGTGATAAATTAAATATGACATGATGTTTCCACTCCTTTTTTTTCAAAATATCAATCTCCAAGGCCACTTCTTGCACATTGAAGTAACTTAACTTTTTTTTTATTTTTTGTGCTTTTATTATTATTAAAAATCAGAAACCCTTAAGAGGGTTAAAATAATTATTTATATTGTTTAAATAATATAAATTTTCTTTATGCAGGGTGATTCGTCTAAGGTGAGCCAGAAAGCCAAACCTGGGCTCTATTCCCCTGCATTAACCAGAAGGGGCTATTTTCAACAAAAAGTACTAAATAAATTGGAAACACAGTACCTTTAAGAAAATAACGGTAACTTATATAATGCCATGCCATACTTTTTTGTAAAGCTAGAAATCTGTTCTATTATGATATTTTTAAATAAAAATTACTTAGGTGAACAGTTTTAGAAAAATTAATTTTCAAACTCAAAATATTGCACAAAAAAAATGTTTAAATATGTTTTTGTTGTCAAAACTAAATGTTCTTCTTTATTTTCAGCCAGAAATAGAAAACCGGACGTTTTGTCTTGTACATAGTTTTTGAGTACCTAGCTATATTAAAAATCTAGTTTTCTGTTTTGGACTGAAAATAAATAAGAGCAGTGAATTTTGGTTGCAATTAATTTTTTTTTTTTATATATATTCTGAGTTTGAAAATGAATTTTTCAAAACCTGTTGGCTTGAATGACTTTATTTTCAAATGCAATAAAAGAAGATATTTTTGGCTTTATAAAAAAAGTGTGATATGCCGGTAACGGGGCGGGGGGATAGACCCCCTCCCATACCATTTTTTTCTTGTCTTGACCCAACTTACACCCAACTTACGAGTATACGCTCTTGTTTTTGGCATATCATGTGAATCTCTATGTATAAGAAACATACATATTGTTTAAACAATATAAAAATAGATATTTTTAATAGTTACTATAGTTTTGAGAAATCTGTATGAAAATACTTTGTCGGCAGTTGGTAGCGAGAAAATGTCAGGATGGTTCAGACCTTTAAGTGGAGTTCAACAAGGATGCTTATTGTCTCCTTTGCTGTTTGTATTATATATATAAATGATTTGAAGTATTGGTTGCAGACTCGCCGGAAAGCCTCCTGCTTATGATAAGCAAACTTTGTAGATATTGTGAATTGTGGAATTTGGTGATAAATACATCAAAGTCTAAGATTATGATTTTCAAACCAATTACAGGTAGACACTGCAGGAATGAAAGATATGTCTTGAATGGAGAAAACATAGGAGTTGTGGATTAATATAACTACCTTGGCATGTTAATCACAACCAAACTAAGCCCAAATAGGCACTCCCAAATGAAGCTTAAGCAATCAATGGCTGCTATAATTTCAGCTTGGAAATCACTCTTTAAAAACAAAAATGTTGCATAAAGCGTTAAATTAAAGTATTTGAAGCAGCTTTAAGGTCAATTATGACTCATGGTTCTCAAGTATGGGGATATCAATAGTATGATCAGGTGAAAAATTGCAAAGAGTTTTCCTTAAAAAAAACCTTCAGCTTACCACAGGCAACTCCCGATTACATGCTTCTTCTTGAAACCGGACTTCCACCTATTATATTTTCAATGTATCTCTTAAGGGAAAATTAATAAACATTTAAGAGCTAATAGATGCTCGAATATGATCAGATCTAATGGAAGAAGCCAAAGGCTCATCGCGTCGATCATTATACCCAAAACTTGAGTACAATATGAACGAATTTAACTATTGCAATGATGAATTGAGCTTGTTTGAAGTATCTAATATTTTCCATGTTAGAGGAGAGCTTCTTTATTTGAACTACAGACATTACTTTAAGGACCGTAGAAGGTTGAGTTTTGTATACTTTTAAAAATTATTAAATGAAGCAGGGTCGATATGTATCCTAAATGGAATAAAAATGGAAAATCCTTGCCCAATATTGCATTGAAACCATAAAGTATAGAACAAATTGTGTGGATGGTAAACAGATTGTATAAAGCCTCTTTTTTTTTTATATGTTTAGGTATATTTAATTTATCGCAGTATAAATATCTATTTTTGTTTGAGCACTTTATGAAGATTTAGATTTGTATGCAAATCATTTTATTTAAAGCCCATTAAAATTCACTTGAAAAAAAAAAAAATAAGTTCACACCAAGCATTTTTATTTTGTTTAAAAATATTTAATATAAAAAAGAAAATTATGTTATGGTTAATTCAAAACTATTTTAAAGCATAATAAAAATTGAACATGTTAAAATTAAGTTGGCATCTGGCAGACGGTTTCAAACCAAGGCCAACATTTTATATATTATGTTTGTGTAAATTGTAAACTTTGTATTTGAACTGAAAAAATAAATTATTCTATTCTCTTCTAGTTTGTTTCCCCCTCTGGAAGGTTTCTGATTTTGCATATTATAAAAAAAAATTAAAAAAATTATCGAAGTCGGAGCTTCCTCTTTTACGGCTTCATTGACTCGACTTTAAAAGATTAAGATTAAATATATATCCTACTTCAAAATCCAGGGTGATTCAGTTAAAGTGTGATAAAAAAGTAAGAGCGTGTAGATCGCGTCAAGATAAGAAAATAGCCGTAGGGGAATAGTACACTCCCAGTTCAAAACTAATTGTGAAATATTCAAGTAGGTAACTCGACTTTTAAAGAATTCGATGCGGTGGCCGACTCAACCAAAAGAATTGTTTCCCATTATCCTCGCACTGAAATCGTTGTTACGGGCGATTTCAATGTACACAATTCTTCGTGGCTTCGATATTCTGTTCAGACAACACCCGAAGGAAGGTATGCCGAGATTTCCGCTGAGGTCAACAACTTAACTCGGCTAGTTGACAAGCCAACAAGAATCCCTGGCATTGCAGGTCACACACCCAACAACCTTCACTTGTTTTAAACATCTTGTCCCGATAAAAAGACTATTGATGTATTTATTATTGCCTCTAGGCACTTCGGACCATTGTATAATTACAGCTTTTTCTCGTACTCCAACAGTCCAGTTAAAGAAAAATCCCAAGGAGAACCGTATGGCAATACGAGAAAGCCAACTGGGACAGTCTCAATAATTTCTTCGGAAACTTTAACTGGTCACTATATTTCCTCGATAGTGACGTAGACTCCAGCGCTGAAATGATTACAAACATTATTCTCTGCGGAATGAGAAATTTTGTTCCGAATAAGACAAAAAGTATGAAATCTAAAGAGAATTCATGGTTCGACTTGAGCTGTAAAGAAGCTATCGAGGTGAGAAAAGTTAGTTTCCGATGTTACAAAGCCAACTGAGGAAAACCGGTATAAGTTCAAACAAGCAAGAAAGACCTGTTCTGTAATACCCATATTCAAAGAACCAAGTTTTTACATGAACAAAAATAAAGGCAAAAAATACTACAATGTCCTAAAGGTGGTAAACATTTTTGGTCATTTGTAAAAAACGTACGGAGCTCCACTTCGTCCTCACTTCCGACGCTAGTCGATAACGACACTCCTGTGGTAAGCTCTCAAGCAAAGGCTGACTTATTTGCAGTAAAGTTCGCTGCCAATTCGAAACAAACACAGAGTGACATGACCCCTCCTGTTCTTGAGAGCGTAAATGGTTTTATGGGTCAAATCTCCTTTCGCACTCGTTCAGTTGCAAGAGTTCTTAAAGATCTCGATATACATAAATCCGCTGGCCAGGCCCAGATAGTATCTCCCCAATAGTTCGGAAAAGGTGTGCTTCCACGTTGGCGAAACCACTGCGTAAGCTTTTCCATCTGTCATACTCTACATGTCTCTTTCCGAGTGGATGGAAAACACTATTTGTACAGCCCGTTCCAAAAAAGGCGTATCTTCATCCTCTTCTAACTACCGAACAATTGCACTTACGTCCCTTCTTTCCAAGGTCATAGAAACCGTGATAAATTTTCATATCAAAAATCTTGTGAAACGAAAACTTCTTAATGACCGGCAGTACGGTTTTCGTAGCAATAGGTCCACCGGTGATATGATGGTATATCTCAGGGTACAGTGGAACCAATCTTTACATCGCTTTGGAGAAAGTAAGATTATTGCGCGTTCGATATTTCAAAAGCATTTGATAGAGTCTGGCACCAGGCTCTCTTATCGAAAATGCGTGCATTTGGCATCGATGAACCCCTTCTTCGATGGATTAGAAATTACCTTTTGGACCGTTCAGTTCGCCTTGTTTTGGACGGTTTTCAGTCTGCTACCCGCAAAATAAATGCTGGTGTGCCCCCATTCTGTCTTCGACACTCTTCCTAATCTTTACAAATGATATCTTGATGTCTAAGACTTCTAATCCGCTAAATTGTTTTGCCGACAACAGTACTCTCAGCTTTTCATATTCGTTCCCAGATTCACATCCATGTTCTTCGGATGTGGAAATGCAACGGCAGCGTATGATAAGCTCATTGAATTCCGATCTGGACAGCATTTTCCAATAGGGAATTGTCAACCAAGTGGAATTGCTTGGAAATGCTTCAAAAACTCAATGCTGTCTTCAGTCGTTAAAGCATAACATACCCTCTATGCCTCTATTCAGGAGTGGCACTTACATTGAGGAAACCGAACAGCTTTGCGTTCTAGGTAAATGTATTACAAACCACCTATTGTGGAACGATCACATATTTGACGTCGCTAAAAATGCCGCAAAATGCTTAGGTTTCCTAAATCGATGTAAAAAATATTTTTCCCCTTCTGATCTGGCTACAATCTACAAGGCATAGGTATATTCGCCCGAAGCAGGTGCTCCTATCACCCACTTACGCCTCCTAGATAGGATCCAAAAAAGAGCCTTAAAACTGATAGAAGAAAGATCCATTATCAAAACATTGGTTTCACTCGAACATCGCCGCGCCGTAATGTTTCTTGTCTTACCTTTGTTTTATCGCTTCTTCCATAAACAGTACTCCCTTGAGTGCACGTAAATTATAAATAAAAGAAAAAATCACATACCTATGTATGTATGTACTTGGAAGAGTTGTGACATTTTACGGGATTCAAGTTTAAACCATTCTGGCTGCATCCGATACCAAACCTGTCCATCTCATCTTGCAGATCCAAGATGTAACGTCATTGATACGCTCCCTTTAGAATTACGTGTGATAAGAAATTTAGTCGTGGTTTAAAAAAAAAGTATGGCTGCTTTATTTCGATCACCTTGAAATAAAAGTATTGCTTCGCTTCTTTTTCTAACACAAAATAAAAATCGATGTGTCATCATCTCTTTTTAAATAATGTAAGATGCGACTAACTATTCTTATTGTATTTTTGTTTAGTATATTTGTAAGCACACAATTGTAATCTGATAATTTTAAAATTAAATTTAAAAGAATAATGAATATTGAAATTGAATTGAAAGGAAGTCTTAAGAAAATCGGACTCAAATATTGTAACAATCATATTTTAATTGGAAATTGAGGGACTTTTAAGCTTAAGAAGAAAAGAATTAATCAACTAGTTATTGAAATGTTCATAAAATTCAGTAGCTGCTTCGTAAATGCTGGAGTGAACATGAATATATAGATAATGCCAATACCGCACTTAAAGCGTGAGAAGAAGAATATTGAGAATTCAATTTCAAAACATATTATAATTTCTTAAACCAACAATATCGAACAAATGGTCTACAGAAAGGTAAAAAGGTTTTAAAACGTTTCAGGAAAATATAAACTTTCAAAGTTATGAAAGTTATGAGGTGAAACTTAGTCAGTTTATCACACAAATTGATTTAAGTCTACGCGACAAGACCCACCAAATTGATTTGTTCATCCAAGCTATAAAGAACTCGGTCTCTTTTTCAGAAAGAAGAGACGTAGCTAAAGGAAAACAAAGGTGGTTACAAAAATTGCGAGAAAGCTAGAGTCCTTCAAACTACTAAGACTAGCAAGAACCAGAAACAAAGCGAAAGGAATATTAATGAGGAATTGCAAAGGACTTGTCTGATGTAAAGGATTCCTCAATATTTGGAAGGTGGTTAAGGAATTAAATTGGAAAAAATTCAAAGTCGGTAGTGATTTGGATGCCCATACTTTAGCGTTATATTTCAATATTCTCCTTAATCCATCTGAAATAGAACATTTTTTTGCATAAAACCAAAGACAATAAAGCAGCAGGTAGTGATAGAGGTACTTAAGAAAACCAACTAGCTTTTGCCTGCTACTCGTACGCGTGGATTTTAGAATAAAGTAGGTATCTCAGTATATTTTTGTTTTTGGACAACCGGTACAAAATGGGGGGTATACGTGGTTAGTATTGCTCGTTCATCGTTCTTTATGGTTACATTATTTTTCGATTTCTGCTTTCGCTGAATGAGACATTGTCTATACAGGGTGATTCACCAGCGTTGTGCCAAAAAGCTAGAGCGTGTAGGTTAAGTTGAGACAAGAAAAAAATCTTGTCTTCTGAGAACAAAAATTATACTTAATTACTTAAAATTTTGAAAAAAATTAGTTTTAAAATTATTTTTTCAAATTTTTTTTCAAAATTTTAAGTTTGA
This sequence comes from Platycheirus albimanus, assembly GCA_916050605.2. Classification (NCBI taxonomy): domain Eukaryota; kingdom Metazoa; phylum Arthropoda; class Insecta; order Diptera; family Syrphidae; genus Platycheirus; species Platycheirus albimanus. Next base: position 5,389,674 of record OU696699.1, on the reverse strand, counting down.
AAATTTATATTTTTTTAACTATTCGTTAAAACAATTTTATTTAAAAACAGAATAAAAGGAGAAGTTTTGGCTTTCCAAAAAGGTATAACACGGTGTTGTAAACGAACCCGTTGATTTTAAATATTTTTTTTTACAAAATAAGTCAATTTTTCAGAAAATTGCCCCTCCCGGCTAAACGGAGGGGAATAGACCCCCCCTCCTATACGATTTTTTTCTTGTCTCAACTTAACCTACACGCTCTAGCTTTTTGGCACAACGCTGGTGAATCACCCTGTATATGGTGGTTAATAGCGCCATCTATGATGTTTTTAATGTAACTATTCAGAACGACTAACTTATTTCTATTCATGTATATGTAGGTATGTGTGGCGCTGTTTTTATGATTTCCAGGGCCATTATGTAAGTGAGACGCTAACTTCCTCAAAATCTTTTAATTTTCCGTTAAGTTCACTGAATAACGTACGATTGCAGCAATATAAAAAAAAATAAAATGCACGACTGGGTCGCACGAACTTGCTCTTATAATAAGCAACTGCTTCGTGGCTGCATAATGGATATTAAAAAAAAAAAATTTAAATAATTTCGAAAATTCTTTTATTTTTTAAATTATTTTAAGAGTTTTCTCGGAAAAACAAAGTATACAATACAATTTGAAAGCTATACGTAAATCTAGGAAAAAAAAATATTGAAAATCTTTCGACCAGTTTTTTTTTAAAAAGGTTATTTTTTAAAAACTTTTCCAAAAAATATTTTGAAATTTATTTGGGTATGCAAATATATGGCAACCTGAAGTTTACACTTGAAAAAATAATTTAAAAAAAAATCAATATACCCGTTTCCAACATATTTCGAAAACCAAAAAATTTTTTGAAAAAATTATAAAAACTAAAACAAAAAAGTTTTTGAAAAATTTGAAATGCCATATTAATAAAATTATAAATGACTTCCTGTGACCAAAATTTTATTGAAATCGAATGTATAGTTAACGAGAAAATTTGATATGAAAATACTGGTTCTATGAGAGGTACCGTTATAAGACAAATTTTGAAAAATATTTTTTAACCAAAAGATAGAATGTCTTACAAAAATAGGATCCTGAAAGTTTTATCAAAATCGTTAGAGCCGTTTTTGAGAAAATTAATTTTTTTCTTCACGATTGTATGGCAGGTGCCGTTATTTTTGGGCCTAGAGCAAAAATAAATAAAATGCACGACTGGGTCGCACGAACTTGCTCTAATGAGTGACAGTGGTTTAGGGGCTTGAGATTTTGATAAAAATAAAATTTTCAAAATTCTTAAATAAATACTTAAACTAATTTGAGCTGAAAAAAAGTACGCCATTTTATTTCTTGGATAAATTTGAATTTATGAGAATAAATTTATAAAAATCTGTGGAGCGGTTTTTGAGAAAAAAAGTTTTTTTTGAAAAACTTTTTGAAAAAAATTTTCAAAAAAAATTCAAAAACGCCAGTTCATAGGTATTCAGCAAATACATTTATTTAAAATTTTTACAAAAAAATTTGATAAGCGGTTCTCAAAATATTAATGTTTTAATTTTTTTTTTTAAAATGATTTTAAAAATACAAAAAAATATTTTTCAAAAATATTGGTATGCAAAACAAATTGAGCTACCTACAGCTATATTTGTGTGAAATTTCGAAAGAATCGGTTGAGTCGTTTTCGAGATAGTCGAAAGCAAAAAAAAAACGGTCCTATGGAAAGTACCGTTCTTAGCCATATTTTAAAACTTTTTTTTCAGCCATATGATTGGTCGTACTTAAAAAGCAACACTGATTTTTTTAAATCGAAATCGTTAGAGCCGTTTTTGAGAAAAATAAGCTTTAACGTAACGGTTGTATGGCAGGTACCGTTATTTTTTTAGCTAAAAAAAAAATTTCAATTTCCCCTCTGTACAATACCTAAAAAAGTCTATATACCAAGTTTGAAGCAATTCGGTCCACCCGTTTGGGCTGTAGGTGTCTATACATACAGACAGACAGACAGACAGACAGACAGACATACAGACGGACAGAATTTTTAGACCATCTTTTTTCGTCTTCGCTATCATCGTAATGTCATGTTTGATTGTTATCTCAAAACTTTTTTTTTCGACGAATGCATAACTTGCCTTATAGTACCTATAATCGCAAGTAAAAATATGTTCCGATGGACGGCCAAATAAATCCTAGATACCAAATTTGAAGCAAATCGGCCCATCCGTTCAGGCTCTAGAAGCGCGAACAGACAGACAGACAGACAGACAGACAGACAGACAGACAGACGGACGGAATTCCCAGACCCACTTTTTTCGACTTCTCCATCATCGTAATGTCATTTGTGATTGTTATCTCGAAATTTTTTTTCTGCACGAATCCATAACTTGCCTTATAGTACCTATAATCGCAAGTAAAAAACAACCAGAATTAGATATTTTCCAGCGATAAAATATAGCCTATATTTTAAGTTTGCGTACTACCGATAAATCTACGAAAACCCAATTCAATTCCATGCAGTAGTTTTTCCGTAATGCGCGTACAAACATACAGACAGACAGACAGACAAAAATTCTTAAAACTGTTATTTTGGCTTCTGTGTGTCTAATAGAGACTCCCCATCCCATTAGTTTTGCATCTATATCTTCAATGTGCAGACATCGACCCGTTACAATTTTATTATATGTATATAGTTATTCCCAATACATTAAAAGTGGACGTTAATAGTGCTGAAAACTATAGAGGTATCTCTTTCTTAAATGTCATAGCAAAAATATTTACAGGTGCCATTTTAAAGAGACTTGAGGTTTGGGTTAGTCAGAACCCGGGGTTAGGGCGGAATATTCAACAAATAGATCACATTTTCACCATCCAAAATATTGTAGACTATTTTACGAGTACATCGAAAATGAGAAAAAAGTTATATGCAATATTTTATTGATTTCGAAGCTGCTCCCGATAGTATTGATAGAGGTTCGCTGTTCTATGAATTAAATCTTATGGGCTTGTCATCTAAAGTGTCAGGGTGGTTTGAAACTAAGAGTGGCGTGCGCCAAAGTTGCCTTTTATCTCCTTTGCTGTTTGCGCTTTTCATAAATGACTTTGCCAAATATTAAAATTGTAGGCCTTATAATAAAATGTCTTTTGTATGCGGATGACGTAGTCTTGTTTGCTGAATCTCTAGATAGCCTGGAGCTACGTTGTGGAATCTGGTAATAAATATTTGTAAATCAAAGGTTGTGATATTTCGATCAGGTAGAGCACGAAATAGTAGAAATGAAAGATGGTTCTTAAATGAGGAGAGCATTTAAGTTGTAAATTAATTTAATTACTTGGGAATTATTTTGACACCTCAACTCAAACTAAAAAAGGAATTCGAAAGCAAACTAAAAAATCTGTATCTGCCATAAACTCGACTTGGCCAAATTTGTTTATGAATAGAAATGTTGATCATAGTGTGAAATTTAGAGTGTTTCCAGCTACTTTGAAGTCTATAATGACTTATGTAGCACAGGTATGGGAGGGGGTGCCGTGAAATAAGGTAGATAGCAATAAGGCCGAATGAGATTAAATAGACCTTATTTCCATCGCAGTGGAAATAAGGCCGAATTTACTTTTTCGTCATTATTGCCTAAACCGAAGGAAATAATGTCGAATTAAAAAGGTAGGCAATAAAAGCGAGGGAAATTTGTGTAATACCTGTTTTGGTGGGAAATTTGAAATTGGTAATTACATAGAAACATATGGAAATAAAACCGAAATATGTTTTATCCAAATGGTAATAATGACGAAATAGTATGGAATAACGCTGTATGCAAACAAATTGAAATTGGTGTTGATATCTGGTCAAACATAACAGGATATTTTCCGCACCTTCCTAATTCGTATATTAAACAATTGTTAAAGTTAATATATGTATATGATTATGGAAAAATAATTTTAGCATTATTAAGACAGCTTGATTTAAAACTACGATTTATTACGGATTTTGGAAATAAACAGTAGGTAGTGAATTATATATTTGAGTTTGCAATCAAGCCTTTCGAATAAATAGTAGTCAAATATTCGCGCGCGCGAAACAATTGCTTAATATACAAATAAGGAAGATATAAACATAAATTTTATTGGTAATAATGTAGAATTGTCTTTTTTTTTAAATGGAAATAACATCGAACAAAATGGAAATATCATCGAAAGAAATTCCCTTGTGCATTGACTGGAAATAAAACCGAAATGGTGATCGACATTATTACCATTTTTGTTGGAAATATAGTCGACTAAGAAAAAAACGCGAATTCGCCTCTATTTCCATTTTTTTGCGAAATAAAACCGATTCGACCTTATTGCTATCTACCTTATTTCACGGCACCATGGGAGGGGAGTACCAAGAGTATTATGATGTTGAAAAGCTGCAACGAATTTTCTTGAAAAAAACTTTTAGGCCTACTCCAGTCAACCCCTAATTATATGCTCCTTCTTCAGGCATTTCACCTTTTTTTATTTTCACCTTGAAAATACACTAAAATATAATCTTATGATGACACTCTGATACCAAAAATAAACATAGTACAGAGAAGAAAATAAGTTCGTATAAGAGTTGGGAAAACATAACAATATTAAGCTGTGTTTCAGTGCGAACTTGGGAGTTAAATGAAAACGAAATAGAAAATTTTGATTACATCTTGAAAACTTCATATACAAATTAGTGAAGATTTAATTGAAGAACCTGGAGGCTCCTCGCGAAGATCACTGTACCTTAAGCTGGAATATAGTCGTAATGATCTTAATTATTTCACTGACAAACTTAGTTTATACGAAATTTCAGCATTTTTCGCTAAAGCGGAGAGCTCCTTGATTTAAATTAAAGACCATATTCTAGTGGTCAGGTAACCTCTTGCTCACTGTGTAATCTACAATAACAAGAAAAAGAATAAGAAGCTTCTCGCTCTTTATTGCATTGAACCTTTTAATTACAGACAAGATTTTTACTTGCGATTATAGGTTAGGTAGTTACTATAAGGCAAGTTATATACTCACCAAAACAAAATAAGGGCCACCACTAATATTCGAATTATTTTGTGTTTAGCTAGGAAAACCATGTTCTGGTTTATTAAGATTAATAAAACAACCAATATCTCATTTAATTTCATAAATTTTAATGCAACTAAGCAAACAACACTTTATTATTGAACTTTTTTCGTTTTTTAACACTTTTTAACGCGTTTTACCTTAAAAATAATACTTAATTATTGACTTTTATCGACGGTTCTTTTGTTTATTTTTGTTGAACTAATAACCGGTATGTCCATATCACGTCGGGTTTGTGGCATTTTACACATCAAAGATTAAGTTACTTGTTAAACTTTTAAGAACAACCGAAACAGTCAAGAGAATTGTCTTAAACTAGTCCAAAATCAATTAACAAAAATGCACCTTTTCACAATTTGGGAAGCAAACAATTTTAATCTGTACACGGAAGAAAAATAATACCTGAAACTTTACTTTACACGTTAACGCAATACTGGGGAGCAAAATGGCATTCATAAAAAAAAATTATTGGGATGATATCCGAAAAAAAATACTGTAGAAGAAAAAATATTCTCGTTTCCCTTATTTTGTTTTGAGTAGTATATAACTACATTCGTCGAAAAAAAAAGTTTTGAGATAACAATCAAACATGACATTACGATGATATCGGAGACGAAAAACGATGGTCTAAAAATTCTGTCCGTCCGTCTGTCTATCTCTCTGTATGTATAGACACCTACGCCCAAACGGGTAGGCCGAATTGCTTCAAAATTGGTATATAGAGTTTTTAAGGTATTTTACAGAGGGAAAATTGAATTTTTTTTTTAGCCCAAGAAATAACGGTACCTGCCATATAACCGTTACGGTAAAGCTTGTTTTTCTCAAAAACGGCTCTAACGATTTTGATTTAAAAGAAATCAGTGTAGGTCATTAGGTACGACCAATCATAGGCTGAAAAAAAAGTTATGAAAAATGTCTAAAAACGGTACTTTCTATTGGACCGTTTTTCTTTTTGCTTTCGACTATCTCGAAAATTGCTCAAACGATACTTTCGAAATTTCACACATATGTACATATATATTGGTGCAGGTAGCTCAATTTATACTGAATACCAATATTTAAAAAATATATTTTTTTGTATTTTGAAAACTGCTTATTAAATTTTATTCAAAAATTATAAATAAATGTATTTCCTGAATACCTATAAAAGCTTTAAAAAAAACTTTTTTTTCTCAAAAACCCGCCCACAGATTTTTATAAATTTATTCTTATAAGTTTAAGTATTTTTTAAGAATTCCGAAAAATTTATTTTTATCAAAATCTCAAGCCCCAGACCACTGTCACAAATTAGAGCAAGTTCGTGCAACCCAGTCGTGCATTTTATTTAAATAAGCTCGTCGCTCGAATCCTTAAATTTATTAAATGATTGGGCTACCTAAGAAAAACACAAAAAAGGTTTTGTAATACAATTAGACTCGGTACCAAAATTAATTTCATTACAAAATTTCTTGTTACTAAAACAGTTATCACATAAGGCAACAATTTTTGTTACATAATGGAAATAGTTATATTAACTTTAATTTGAAAATATATAAATAATTATCAGTCGATACGTAAAACAAAGAGTTGGCCGACAGTTTTAAAATCAAGTTATAATTAACTTATTTACTTTATATAAAACTAGCGGTACCCGGCGCGCGTTGCTACGCCAAAAAATAATTTCAACGACAGGAAAACATTTTTATAAAAAAGGTGAAAAAAAACTTTGCCAAAAGCCTGCATTTTTCTGTCTTCCAACTGGCGGTTTATGAGTCCATAAGCAACATACATACATACACACATCCATTTTTATATATATAGATTGTTAGGTATTATTATTTTATAGATTTGTAGTATTATTAAGTTATTACTATTACTATTACTATGCATAACTATTATTATAAGTATTACTATTACTATTACTATTACTATTACTATTACTATTACTATTACTATTACTATTACTATTACTATTACTATTACTATTACTATTACTATTACTATTACTATTACTATTACTATTACTATTACTATTACTATTACTATTACTATTACTATTACTATTACTATTACTATTACTATTACTATTACTATTACTATTACTTTTACTATTACTATTACTACTACTATTACTATTACTATTACTATTACTATTACTATTATTATAACTATTACTATTACTATTACTATTACTATTACTATTACTATTACTATTACTATTACTATTACTATTACTATTACTATTACTATTACTATTACTATTACTATTACTATTACTATTACTATTACTATTACTATTACTATTACTATTACTATTACTATTACTATTACTATTACTATTACTATTACTATTACTATTATCTACTATTAAAAACCTTCAAACCTTATAAATAATAGATCATTTTATTGAAGGGAAACCTTAACAGATATTAGTTCAATTGAAACATTTTAGGCCAAAAGAGACAAGGGAAGATGAGGAAATTAGCAACAGCAATCTATAGATACACAACCCCCTAATTCGTACGTCTCTAGCGTATCCACATGACTGTGCTTTCAAAAACAGAAATTCAATCGCTGAATTTATCTGTGTCCAAAAATGAATGACTGAGCTTTGTCTCTATAAAACCAAAAATATCATGTGAAAAACAGGAAACTATTTCAGCAGTTTTGCTGATTATCCCTCTACCATTTTGATAAAAAATCATATTTGGTTTGTTGGAGCTGGACTTTCAGCAGTTCGATTGCGTGTTGAAATAGTCGGATATAATTTGAATGAGCATAGCAAATTTGGAGTGTTTGGGTTTTGAGGTACAGAATTTAGAGGGATGTTAGAAGTAGGAACATTTAGCTCCAGTAAATACTCGTAAGTATACCACTCCAAAGTTGCAAGACATCTTGGCTAGAGGCTACTGGATAACTCTTCTATATATATATCTTACCCAATTTGACCACATATTCCTGTACATATCTATGTATTATGAGTACTAAATATTGCTGATCAACATTCAACACCTCTCATGTTTTCATAATAGTAAACACCAAAATGAAGAAATATTGTAGGTACGAGTAGATGTAAATGTATGTTATAAGATTATGACATTGTCTTGCCTTCCTATACACTAAAACTATTATAACTTATTATTTTACAGATATATTTACTCATCCCATACTTGTTACATACAGAAAACGGATAGATACCGTTGTAACGCTTCATGGTCATATAGTTCAAGAAAAAGTAATCAGAAACAAAGTTTTGAGTTCTAAAGAAATTATTAAGAATAATAAAAATAAAACAACCGGATACGAAAAAACCAAATTACCCCGCTAACCAACAATCAGTTCCTAACTTACCTTCTATAGCAGTAGAAAACTCAGAAAAGAAAAAGAAGGGAAAAGAAAATAAAAGAAAAGGAAACCAGCAGAGGCAAAAAAATTAATGGATGCAAAACATACTTATATATCTAGATATAAAAAGGAAAGGTATTTTTGTATGTGACGCGAGCGAGTATAATAATGCACGGTGTTTAAAAAAAAAAAATCAACAGAGAAAAGCTTGATAATAGTAGGTAAACACTATAAATCACAACGTCTAAGGCTAAGTAGTGTAAAAAAAAACAGCTAGAGCCAAGCCAACTAGAAGCACACCTACATAAGATCGCCCGATATCTCGGCATCTAGATATAGATACTGTGGGTACTATATTCTGGAAATAGGTAGGTACATAGGTGCTTTACCGTCATGTTTTCAAATTTTCTCTGTACACTTCCTATATAGAATACCTATACCCGAAAAGTCGTTAACCATTAGGAAAAGAGACTGCGATAACCAAAAGGGGGAACATCATATTACTGTTGTTGATTGAGACGATCTAGATCCAGCACTGAACACACATCCCGACCGACAGAAGGCTAAGAATTCTGCTATTGTCACTCTTTCCAGATTGCTTTTTTTCTTACTAAAATCCGTATTCTTATTCTCTGCTTGACAGGCAGATCGACACTACTACATTAAAAATCCGAAAACCTATTGTCTCCGCCCATATTCTTTGTTTAGGTAAGGTTGCGTGCGTAACGATCCCATTGGGCACTGATTCAATATAAGGTAGATGTTCGTGTAGTGTATGAGAAATAGTAAGCAGTCAAAGAGATGAAGTATGATGACTGATAAATGCGCCAGTAATGCCAATTTATTGATTTTTGTGTGTAGTGACGATGAAATTTGTTGCATTTTGATCTAGAGAAATATTTTATATGTTTTATGTTAAGATAGATACCAGGTTCTTGCAACTATAGAAACTGTCCTTAGATTTTTTGAATACCTACCTTTAACGATGTTTTGATAAGTTCTTACCTACTTTAGAACACAATTTATTTATCAGATATTATTTTAGGTATGTTGTATCTGTGTATGGGGGATCACTCGAGAAATATAAATAAATAACATTAACAGTTTCATTAGAAGAATTTACATTATTAACTTTCTTGTGGTTTTGGTTGGCAAATCTAATTTAATACTTTGCGAGTCTGGCTTCCGAGTTTTCTAATAAATCTAATAGGCACGAGTACGATAAATAACGGCAACACCTACAATGAAAGATTTGAAAGCCAGAAATCTTTTCTTTAATCCAAAACCCAAATTATGTTATTTATGGAAATAGTTTTTAAAAAATTCGCTTGCGAAACCAAAAATTATTATACAAAAAAAATTTAAAATAAGTTTAGACCAATTTTATTTTTTCAAAATTATGAGAGAAAGTGCTAAACTCACTTTTTGTGTTCAACGTTAATATCAATTCTGAATCGAACATCACAAACCTAATGGTTTTATGTCTTCTAGATTTTGAGAAAGTTGAAAATTACTATCTTTTTTCCAAGTCCTCGGGAAGTAGTTCTTGCACAGGTGTGAAGTGATATGGCCCATATCAGTTTAAAGTTTACCCATATGATATGGGTAAAGGTTTCCTCCGTGCAGTACATACGAAATTTTATGTCGGGAAACTTTAAATTGCAAAGCTAAGCGTCTAATGCTGATTGATGGCTCATTTCAAACAGCTTCTAGTATTCTTTCATCTAACGGAGTTTTTCTTCCTTGTGGAGCAACCGCGTTAGGTCGTGTATTTGAAACTGATCTCCTTCGATATGTGTTTGCAAATACTTCTCGACCAGGAAGCCGTCGGTTGGAATAAAGTTCATGGTATCTATCTTTGTCGAGCTCTAGTTGAATTTCCATTGCACTGCCCATAAACGTAAATAATGTCTGGGTATTCTTGGTTTGTAAATATAGTCATTTAAAAAATGTTTCTATTTAACTGTTTCTTTGGTGTTCATATGAAGCTGATGAATTAATTTCATTTTTAAATCTTTTAAACCATTTTTGTTAGCTTAGTTTCGGCAGGTACACAAAAAAACTTATATGGAAAACGACTCTTATTGTAAACTGTATAACAAACAAAGCTACAAAATCAGAAAACCTTTTATCACCTGCTGCAAGTTTCCCAAATACCATAAAGTATTAAGTATTTCCTGTTTTCGTATACACATAAATATAAACTACCTTATCCGAAAGAAATCGTTTTTATTCATAACATATGCAGCTTAGAACAAAAAGACCCATTTTTCCAATTTTTACATGCAGCACGTTTTTTCCAAGTAAGTATCATAAAATCTGTGGGTTTTCCTGCATTCCTGTCTTTGACTTTTATTTTACCAATTGTTAGTTTCATTCAAAAAATATTAGAACACAATGTTTATTACGCATTTTCTGGAGAGAATCAACCGGAAATCAAAAAATTAGCATGGACAAGAAAAATGGATATCTTAAAACTGAGACAAGATATCAAATTCATTTAAAAAAAATTTAAAAAGGCTATTATTTTATCTAAAAACGAAGCTCTTAACAAAGTTTTAATCATTAAAACAAACAGCACAGTTACCGGTTGTGCATTCTGGGTAACGCTAAATGTATTGCTGTACTTAACTTAACTGCAAAGATGAGCCTATCATCAACATTAATCCACAAGTGAAATCACCGTACCGAAATACCCCAAGGACAAAAGTCTCATAAAAAAGCAGTTTTAGTAATTTTCAATTTTCTTCTAAACATAGAAGACATAAAACGTTTAGTTTTTTATTCAAAAAGATTCAAAATTGACGTTAACTTCAAGATGCCAGTTAAGCACTTCGTTTCACAATTAAAAAAAAAAAGTATTTTAATTCTTTTTAACAAAATTTTAAGTCTGTTTTTAATATTTTGTATCATTTAGTGCAATATGGACTGGGTCATGAAAAACTTGTTGCAATTTTTTTTTTATTAAAATACCTTTTTAAAACAGATCCCAAAAAATGCTTTCTAAAAATCCTAAAAAAACAAAAGGCTTTGTCAAAAGCGTTGGAGCTGTTTTCGAGAAAACTTTTCTTTTCGAATGCATCTGGTACCATAATTTTCTGGCTTACACAACCCTCCTCATTCTCCGCTTCGCACTAAAGATCCGCCTATGTCTTTGGCCGGGATCCCATCATCGGATTGTTCCATTTTTGAGGTCAAATTGATACTGGTGTCCCTACATTTGGTGGTTCAATAGCATTTTTTAGGTCTGTCTCTCTTCTTCTTCCCTCGTGATGTTACCTTTTCGATTCTTTCGTTTTGTACATATGTTTTGTACATTCTGCAACACTGTTAACCGTTTGTGAGTGCTGAAAGCTGAACTAAGGTGTAGAGTCTTCCATTCAGCTTAGCATTTGCATTGTATACTATAGTACTACCACTTGAGGTGCGCCATCTATCGACGGAAAACTAAGCTCTAGAATACCATGGGAAGCAACAACAACAATTATAATGGTGGAAATTATTGTTGTTAAATATATATCATATAGCAGTATTAAATTTCATAGTCAGCGAAACTGCCACAGCTTTGTATATCCCCATTCCTTATGCAATAGAAGAACTTAACTTCCCCTTCATTGTTTAACCATACGTTTATCACTTAACCTGAGATGTGAGGTGATAATAATGAGCCATGTGACCCCAACACCACCTATCTCTTTGCAAATCTCAAAATATATCTCGTCTGGCCCAAACACTTTGTCTTTTTAAAAGTTCTTGACTGCCCCTCTTCGCTTTCCTAATCAAAACCAACAAACGAAAACTCTTACTTTAAATCTTCTTAAGTGGGTTGTAAAAATTTAGCTACAGAACGCATCTTTTCCACCTGCTTACGCCCAATGGAAGGATCATATGCACTGACAATATTTCACACCTTTTCTTGGATCACCAATTTAAGAGACATCAAACGGTCTCTGGACTTTGAAATGGTCGACATGCTGCTAAGTAGCTATTCCACAATGAGACTACCATTTTCATCCTTACCACCTCGTTTTTTGGGCACACAAGATGCGAAGCAAGGGTATTGCAGGTAAATTCCAACTCGACAATGCACACTGAAATTTCCAGGCATTTAAATATATAAATAACGAAAAACTTATCGTCCCATAGCCCAATTTCGGACGTTCTGTGAAATATAGGTAATTTTTCCTCGGCCGTACAACACTTTTGTGACTTTTGTGGAGTGAATTGAACCGTACAATTTTCTTTTGACATTTATATCTTCAAACATTCAAGACCAAAGATCAAATGTTCATCGACCCTTCTTTCCTAATTTCCTATCGCTCGCTCTGTGACTAAACATTAAAATTGCTATCTGAAACCCTTGAGTGCGTGTACCTTATATATAAAAAAAAAGAAATAAAGAAACATATGCACACAAATATAGCCAGACAGATACAGACAAACATGCAGTTCTCTATCCCTATCTTCGCTAAGTCGAATTTGATTGTTACCTCAAACAATTCTCACACGAATCCATAACTTTCCTTAAACTGCCTACTGCCTACCAATAATCAAAACTCAAAAGCAAAAATTAACTGCACGAACATACCCTTATAAAAAGTGGGCTTAGTTGAATATTTAATATTGAAATTGTTTGATTTGAGAAAAGCTTAGAGAAATCTTTAATCTTTTGAGTTTTCTTAAAAAAAAAAATATGCAGTAATATTTCTTTGATTAACATTTTGTCCATAAAAAAAAATTGAAAATTGTTCGATCCGCTTTTTTAATGTTTTTTTTTTGAAAACTTTTCGAAAAAATATTTTAAAATTTGTTTGAGTATGTCATTATGAGAAAATCTCTAGTCTTTATTTGGGAAAAATACTTGAAAAGAACTCAATCCACACGTTTTAAAAATATTTCAAAAACAAGCATTTTTTTTGAAAACTAAAAAATCGATACAAAGTTTTTTGAAAACTTTGAAATGCAATATAAATTCAATTATAAATGGTTTAATGCGTTATTTTTTTTTTTATATGGCACACTTTCTCAAGGGTTTTGGATAGCCATTTTAATGATTGGTCACAGCGCGAGCGAAAGGAAATTAGGGAGGAAGGGAAAGGAGAGGTCAACGAACATTGGTCTTTGGTCTTGAATATTTGAAGATCAAAATGGCAAGGGAAAATTATACCAATCAATTTATTCCATATTCGTGTTGTACGGTACGTCCGAAATCGGGCTAAAATGTGAACTGATGAGCGTTCCTAGCAAGATCAATTCGATTTGGACGATGATGAACAAAACCTCCGTCCACCCGGCCAAGGAGCAGTTCGGTTAGCAATATCAAAACTAAAGTCCAACAAGGCTGCTAAAGCGGATGGCCTTACGGCTGAACTCTTCAAAGCATCGGTAGATGATTTGATGAGGAGCATACACCAACTCATTTGTACATCCTGGTCGGATTGAAGTATGCCTGACGAATGGAACCTCAGCATTGTGTGCCCTATCCATAAGAAAGGAGACACTCTAAACTGCGCCACCTACAGAGGCATAAGTCTCCTAAATGTCGGCTATAAAATCTTGCCGAACTCGCGCTGGTCCGTTAAGGTTGTTAAGAACACCATCAACTCATTTAATTTCGAGATAGGCTTAAGACAAGGTGATGCGCTGTCATTTTACCTCTTCGACATCATTCTTGAAGCAATCGTATGCAACTCGCATGTCGTCAACACCAGCGGTAAAATTTTTTTTATATCCGTTCAATTACTTTTCTATTCTGATGTAATTGACATTATACGAAGCGTGCTGTCTGCTGTCAGTGGAGCGTTCGCAAGTACTGAAATGGAGGCAGCGAAAATGGGTCTGACTGTAAATGAAGATAAAACAAAGTATATGCTGTCCTCGGACGCAGAAGATCATCACCGTAGGCTCGGACAAAACGTCACAGTATAACTTGTCAGAACAACATCAGTGAAGAGATCAGTCGAAGAATCACTCTTGCCAATAGCTGTTTCTTAGGGCTTAGAAGGCATCTTAGTAGCAAAGCCCTCTCTCAAAGGACCAAGGCGACACTATACAAGACCCTTATCATCCTAGTTCTGCTATATGGGGCAGAAACATTGACACTGACTTAATCGGATGAATACAGGCTGGGGTGCTTTGAGAGAAAGATTCTGCTGATCCTGTATGTATCAATAGAGTATGGAGGAGAAGATTCAATGGCGAACTGTACGGGCTAAACAGCGACATTGACCTGTTAAAGAAGCTGCAAATGCAGCGGCTTAGATGGCTGGGCCATGTGGAGCGTATGGACGAAAACGCTCCAGCCAGACTAGTCTTCAATTCCAACCTGGAACGCCGATGCAGTTCTAAAAGACCCCATCTAAGGTCGCGGGATGACGTGGAGATAACGACCTCAGCCAACTTTTTGTATGCAACTGGAGGCCACTGGCTAGGAACCGGCCTAGCTGGCGAGGATTGTTGGTTGAGGCCGTGGTCCACAATTTACTGTCTGAGCTCTGAGCCAGCTTAAGTAAGTAAGTTCCTAGCAAATATTTTTTTTTTAACTTTGTCGAGCTGGTGTAAAAAAAATTGAGAAACACCAGCCCAGAGATGGGAGTTGTACTCAAATTTTGGGCGTATAAACGCTTTGTAAATTGAAACCAGATCAGAAGGGGTGAATAACTTCTTGCATCTATTTAGGAAATCTAAGCATCTTGCCGCATTCTTTGCAATCTCAAGTATGTGGTCATTCCAACGAAGATTGTCACTGACATACACGCCGAGTACTGTTAAGCTTTAAGGACAAAAGACAGCATTGAGTTTTTGACGCATTAAACTGCACACGATTTCTAATACTCCAATTTACTATGCTGTTTGAATCAGAGTTTAATGAGTTTATCATACGGTATCGTTGTAATAACACGTCCAAAGGCTAGGGCCGAGAATTATCCAAAGAATATGAAAAGCTGAGTACTGAGTCGTCAGCAAAACAATTTAATGGATTAGAAGTCACAGACAAGAGATCATTTATAGAAATGAGAAAGAGAGTCGGAGACAGAACTGAGCCCTGGGGCACACCAGCAATTATTTTTTGGAGATCAGACTTGAAACCCTTTTATAAAACATGTATTGAACGGTCCACAAGATAGCTTCTAATCCAACGAATAAGAGAACCAAATGCACGCATTTTCCATAAAAGAGTTTCATTCCAAGATCTTTAAATACCTTTGAAATATTAAGCGCAATAATCTTGCTTTTGCCAAAGCGATGCAAGGATTTGTTGCACTTTTCGGTGAGATATGCCATCATATCACCAGTGAAACCTGAAACGATTGCTGCGAAAGCCCTACTGGCGGTCATTAAAGTTCCCGATCTTCGAGATATTCCTTGAGCTGACGATTTATCCCTGTTTCTTTGACCTTGGAAACAAGGAAGGTAAGTGTAATTGGTCGGTAAGAGGAAGTAGAGGAGAGGGAAGAGAATCCCCATTTTTCGGGACCGGCTGGACAAATGCTGTTTATCATCTACTATACAAGATTCCTTAACGATAGGAGCGGTAGAAAAGCTTGCGCTATTGTTTTTCCAGCGATGAAGAACAACTCCTCAAAGTATAGGAAGTACGAGTATATCATCCGAACCAGTGGATTTGTTAATACCAAGATCTTGAAAAACTTTTGATACTGTACAAGTGTGGGAAAAATACCGGCTCCATCGAAAAATTAACGTTCTCAAATACAGGAGGGGCATCGATGCTTGCAGGCAACGTAGAACTTGCAGCAAAATGAATTGCATCGTCGACAATTGACCTTTTTTTCAAATGACCAGAAGTTTTTTGCCTTTGGAACATTGCCGAATTTTTTCCCGAATCTTCTTGTGTTGTTAAAATTTCATTTTTTGCTAACGGAGTTGCACGAGTTGCTATACCTTGTATGTGTTTCATCTAACTATATTAGTTTGGTTGGCTTTAAAAAATCAGGAGCTTACTTCTTTCAACCTAATAGCTTCTTTACACTCTGCGGTAAACGAAGAATTTTCTTTTGGTTTGATACCTTCTGTCCTGTGAGGTACAAAGTTCTCATTCAAAGAAAAATCGCTTCTTAAATCATTTCAGCATTGGCATCAATGTCATTAAAGATGCGAAAAAAAACTATTCAGACCGTCCCAGTTGGCTTCCTCGTATTTCCAAACGGTCCTAGTGTGATTGTTTTCTTTAAATGGATGATTGGAGGTCGAGAAATTTGCCGAGGTGCCAGGTGGAGGAGTTACTTTAATAGTATATTTATCAGGGTTGGAAGTATGAAACAAGTCAAGAGTATGGGCGGAATGCTCATCAACATCCGTTATATGCGTAGGCTCATCGAGGAGCTGGGTAAGATGGTGATACTCAGCAAAAATCGCGGTGTACCTTGGCCAGAATATCGGAGCCCACTTGAATTGTGTACATTGAAGTCGTCCGTAATTGCGACTTCAGTGTGAGGAAAAGTGTGTGGAAAATAAAAATTAAAGTTCGTATTAGAACAATGCAATGGTGTTATGTAAATAAGTCAGCTTGCACACAAAATCATCACGATATAATGTTACTTTTCGATGGCTTGCAGTGTATGGTTAGGCGCGGGAGGGGAGTGGGGTTTTGGTTTTGGTTTTTTTTAAATTTATTTTTGGTTTACTATTTTTTTCTGAGGGGCACAGCACACGCGTGCAGGTGCACAGTTGGCCGCGCGACCATTTCTGACGAATATCTAGTTGATTTAAATCGGAAGAAAAGTTTACGAGAGAACCTTAATTGAAAAATCTATTGTAACTAAAAGATTGACTGTCCTAAAAATAGTAGGTACTCTGGAAATTTAATTAAAATCGTTATTTTTCTTAGATTATTTTCTTACGCTTCAAGCTAGCTTTTCTTTCAAAAATTAAAATAAAGCTAAAAAAATGTGCAATCTAAGGTGGCAATCATCAAACACGAATTAATAAAAAAAAAATTATAATCATATTAGCATTGACAAATGACAAGAAAAACTGTGTCCTGTGTGTATCCACATTCCACACCACACACAGAAAGTACCTACAAAAGGCGATTTTATTTCGATAAGAAAATCATAATTGTTTGGTTCTTCGCTTTGCGATAGTCGGTCCTTCCACAGTCCATTGAAAAGAGCTACACAATCGATTGCAATTAATTGTTTTTATTCGTGGTGATTATAACGCAGGTTTGTGTGATACATTCGACGGCGGGCGGTCGGGTTATCCATCACCGCCTTTGTACACGCACACTTGGATTTTATATCTAATTTTTTCTATTCTCGAGTTTGAGTTAATCATTCGACGGTAGGGTATACTACCGCCTTTAAGCACCCACACTTAAGCGTCATCTTTCCTTTCATGTTTTTATTTTTTTAAATAATTTTAACTTCCTTGCTATTAATATTAACTTAACTTCCTATAAATATTACACTATAGTCCAATTAATGTGGCACATATTATTTAAACTTCTGTTAAAAATTTAAATTATGTTTTCTAAAAATAAAGAATTGTATTGTTCATCTAAACTTAAGGGTACCAATACCAAGGCCTTGTTATTAAAACGGTAATCTTCTTTGGTCCTCTTATTTTGTTCCTGAGAAGATTTTCATTTGTTATTGCCTGTTCAGCGTCTACTGCAGCTTCCGAGCAGCATGGAAAGCGGCAGAGTTTAAAACAAAGCGGCGTTGTTGTTTATTCCACAGAGAGTTTCTACGGCTATAGAGGACTTTACTGAATAAGCGGAATTATTTGGAAGATTTGAACTACCACTACCACGACAACTGAAAAGAAAGAGAATATGTTTCAATTTTATTTTTCGACCTAGAGCAAACATTAAAAACGACCCCCCGAGGGAATTCGAAATAATTACAAATTATCTACCAAGTTTGAAACAAACCGGTTGATCCGTTTAGGCTATAGAAGTGCGAACAGACAGACGGAATTTCAAGACCCACTTATATTTATCAACTTCTCCAACATTGTAATAGCATGTGTGATTGTTATCTCATTTTTTGCACGAATCCATAACTTTCCTTATATTAGGTATGTACCACGAACAAAATTGAGACATTTTACTGCCAGGGAAATTACTGTGAGCCCACTCAAAACAAGACAAAACTTAAATTTTTAAATAGCTATTAGATTTTGAATATAAATAGCGATTATGGGTGTATTTAACAGTTCTTGAACCACACTCTTGCTATGTCGCCAAGGAGTATACAAACCGAAGTATGTTCATGTTCTTACTCTCAAACTGCTACCGATAGTTTAAAATCATTAAATAATTAATGCATATTACGACTTTTGATGGAAACGCCCCTTAAAAGTGGCAGTGACCTAAAAATAAAAAAAAAAAATTAGAGCACTAACTCAGCTTTGATCATTAGTCAATTGTTAGGCATATTTGTGTAGATATTAACTACAGGTGAATGAAGTAGTTTTTTAATGATATAACCTGAATAAAGGTATTTTATTGAAATCACACCCTTAAAAGTGGGCGTAGTGGAAAAAATTCCACAAAAAAAATGTAGATATATTTTTCATATAACGAACGAAAAAACAAGGTTAAAATTGAATATTAGTAAGTTCCTTAAATTTTTAAAACTAAATTTTTTGTTCTTTCATAAAAAGTGGGCGTAAGCCACTCCCCAAACTCAAAATATGTTTTCATATACAAGCTTCTTAATTTCGACTAAGAGACCCACAAATTTGCGCTTGTGGATTTATTATAAATACCGTTTATTTGGAAAAATAATTTTTTATAGTTTCTAATGAAAAGTGGGCGTCACCCAAGCTCAAAATGATTTTTTTTGATTTCATACACAAGATCTTTATGAATGTAGCTAATACTCACAAAATAAAATGTTTTTCGCTTTAAACAAATTTACCTAAAGCGTGCGTGTGCAAAATTTTAGCGTTGTGCATTGATCGTCACTGTACGAAAAACATAACTTTATTCTGCCAAATTGAAGTTTTTGAGCAAAAATGGTGATTGTGAGCGCGTCTGTGGGTGAAATTTACCAGTTAAAAAACTTAGCCTTAGTCTTGAACCAAAAATTATATAATTATATCAAATTTCAGCTTTCGAGTTCAAAAATTGCGACCTCTAGAGAGTGTACATACCGACGGACGGACGGACGGACTTTGCTAAATTGACTTCTGATTCTGAGTCAGCTCTGATTATAAATCCTTTTCTATACCTTACTGTATTATTTCTCTATGTTACAAACTCCACACCAAATACAATATACCCATTCTATGGAATAGGGTATAAAAAATAACAATTTGGAGACAACATCGAAAGCAACGGCAGTAGTAAACACTTAGGATTAATTTTCCGAGATCGAAATCCCGAAAATGTATTTAAAATGAAAAATTTTCGCAAATTTCAGGATCCCATTCGGGATTTTGGGTTTTCGGGATTTTGGGTTTTCGGGATTCAGATTTTCGGGATTCTGTCCGTCTCCCTTTAAAAATAGGAAAATCATGGTATAGTGAGAGTTAACGTTGTATTTAAATACGTTTTTTTTATTTGAGTGAAATTTTTAAAAAATCACCGGCGGGCGTAGAGTTTCTGTTCGTTTGTTTGTCTGTTTTACTGTCTGCCTGTTCCCACTTTTAGAGCCTGAACGGTTGGGGCGATTTGTTTCAAATTTGGTATTTAGTATTTTATTGGACGTCCATCGGAAAGTATTTTTGATTTTTGCTAACGGTACCTGCCATACAACCGTGAAGTAGAAAATTCATTTTTTAAGACCGTTTATATTTTGATTAGAAAAGATTTTTCGGAATTTGTCTTATAACGGTACCTCCTATAGAACTGGTATTATCATGTAAAGTTTTCTCGGAAACTATACATATACTCGTACATGCTTTTTCAATAAAATGTTGGACACAGGAAAATATTTATTGATAGGTATGGCATTTCAAAATTCTCAAAAAATTTTCTGTTGGTTTTTAATAATATTTTTGTAAACAAAATTTTGGTTTTAGAAATATGTTGGAGACGGGTGTATTGAGTTTTTTCAACATTATTTTCCGAGATGCAAACAACAAATTGCCATATTTACATACCTACTCCAAAAACTTTCAAAATATTTTTTCGAAAAGTTTTTCAAAAATAACATTTTTGAAATAAAGACTCTTCTAACGATTTACAATATTTTTCCTACATAAATGTTAAGCAATGAAATATTATATTTATACAGGGTGATTCACCAGCGTTGTGCCAAAAAGCTAGAGCGTGTAGGTTAAGTTGAGACAAGAAAAAAATCGTATGGGAGGGGGGGTCTATTCCCCTCCGTTTAGCCAGGAGGGGCAATTTTCTGAAAAATTGACTTATTTTGTAAAAAAAAATATTTAAAATCAAGGGGTTCGTTCACAACACCGTGTTATACCTTTTTGAAAAGCCAAAAACTTCTCCTTTTATTTTGTTTTTAAATTAAATTGTTTTAACGAATAGTTTAAAAAATATAAATTTTCAAACTCAAAATTTTGAAAAAAAATTTGAAAAAATAATTTTAAAACTAATTTTTTTCAAAATTTTACGTAATTAAGTATAATTTTTGTTCTAAGAATTCAACGCTTCCATTAATCTTTAATCCAACACTGAAAATCGTATGGCTCTACGACTTTTTGTTGCCAAGGTATTCAAAAATAACCGAACCTACTTCTTCACAAAAACACGAAAAAATTGGCTAAATGGTCACTTGTGCCATCCCGTAAGGCTAGGTTTTCTTGTTTTTGTGAAGAAGTAGGTTCGGTTATTTTTGAATACCTTGGCAAGAAAAAGTCGTAAAGCCATACGGTTTTCAGTGTTGGATTAAAGATTAATGGAAGCGTTGAATTCTGGGAACAAAAATTATACTTAATTACGTAAAATTTTGAAAAAAAGCGTTGAATTCTGAGAACAAAAATTATACTTAATTACGTAAAATTTTGAAAAAAATTAGTTTTAAAATTATTTTTTTTTAAATTTTTTTTCAAAATTTTGAGTTTGAAAATTTATATTTTTTAAACTATTCGTTAAAACAATTTAATTTAAAAACAAAATAAAAGGAGAAGTTTTTGGCTTTCCAAAAAAGTATAACACGGTGTTGTAAACGAACCCGTTGATTTTAAATATTTATTTTTACAAAATAAGTCAATTTTTCAGAAAATTGCCCCTCCCGGCTAAACGGAGGGGAATAGACCCCCCCTCCCGTACGATTTTTTTCTTGTCTCAACTTAACCTACACGCTCTAGCTTTTTGGCACAACGCTGGTGAATCACCCTGTATATTAATATTTTCTGTTTGTTTTTTTTTCCAAAATACATAGGTACCGATTAATAAATAGCATACGAGCAAGTCCGTGCGATCCAGTCGGGTATTTTATTTTTTGTGGTCACGATCCAACCTATACGCGGTATATTTTTGTGACACCTTGAGCATCTTAGGTAAATCAATCTGCATAATGTAGTGGTAAGGCAATATGTGCAATATAATTATTTTTCTACTCTTTGAAATCAAAACTACAAGCTCAGCAAAACATGATCTTCCTTTTTGAATATACAATCATAACCATCCCATGATTTTCATGAAAATTATATGGACTCCTTTAATGAGAACCTGTTCGCATACAAAAGTGGGAACACTAGTTATTTAGTAGAAACATATCATTCTTAATGAATGTAGGTATGATTCATCAGCAGTCTGAGTGGATGTTTGTTGCTCGGTGGGGACGCGGCGGGTAGGTACTGCCATCGGGCCTATCTAACGCGACAGAGCGCAAACGTTTGGTTATCGGAAAGCGAACGTGTATGAAGCAACAAAGACGGAGATCGACGAGACGCACGCGATGGGAAGTTACTTATATATCTCACCGTTCACATTTATAATGAGCTATACGATGTGAGACGATGCCACGCGCCGTCTGCTAACTCAATAATTGAGATGTGCATGTGGAAGTTCTAACAACCTGAACCAAAACAATTTTGTATGAGTGTTTTTTCGTCATAGCGGCGGACGTGTTACTAAATTGTGGGAATGGATATGGAAGTGGAAATCTGTTTTAAAGATCATGGTCAGACTACACGTATAATTTGAAGGAGCTTTATTCGAATTGATCGAGCCTAAAATCGATATTCAATAGATATAATAATTTGTTTAAACTTTTGCTCTAATTTGCATCTAACGTCAGATTTCTTCTCACTTTTACGACTTGGCGCTTTAGTTCAGGAAAATTAGACATACATTTCTACAAAGTTCGGAATAATTATATACAGGGTTTTTATTTTTTAATCAGAATTGTTTAACTGTTATGAATATTTGAGGAAAAATCCCAATCGGTCCGCGCTCCGCGTCTATTAAAAAAAGGGGATCAAAGGTCACGAAACATGGTATTTCGCGGTGTTAATAAATATAAACTAGAATAGGTATATCAAACAAAAATCATCCACTCATGAAACTTAGCAAAAATATTTCAATTATCATTACAATGAAGGACCAAAAGAGTTCATAAGAATATGAGCGATGAAAGGGTGTTTTTGGGCGGAGGGGAATGGAGAATGTGGTGTGGGCTTATATTAGAAAAGAAAACCTATAAAAGAGTAGTGTCAGCGATGAAACTGTGCCAAAGTGTTTCATTTGTCATGAGAATGAAATTTCTAGAGCGTGTATGGAAATATATAGGGTAGATATTTCGTTTTTGAGCAGGGATCAGGGTTTTCAAAACCGAAAAATTATTTTGTAAAAACCTAGGCATATGGCATATCAGTTTAGTGTATTTTTTAATGCTGGACCTAATAAAATAAAAATCAGGACGCTATGGTTTGAGTTTAAATATTGCCAGGCAGCGCTTTTTATATATGGAACAGAAATTTGCGAAAAATGAAGTATTGAAAGAAAGTTATCACAATTTCATGAACGAATATTTATCTTTAGGACATATGGAGGAAGTACCTTCCCATGAAATCGAAAAATCGACTAGTCAATGTTTTTACCTGCCCAGTGGCGGATCCAGGATTTTGATAAGGGGGGGGTCCAAAAAATTTTTTAAGGGGGGGGGGGGGGTAGACATTTTTTCCTTGAGATATATGCATAATTACCACGTATATACAGGTCACCATAACGGCTGGACTACCGTGTTATAGAAAAGCCATTGGTGCTCTCCAGTCGTTATGGCAGTGCATATAGTTTGTTCGCAAATTCAAACTGCGCGCCAACCTAGTCGCGATGACAGGGCCGTGCGATTTTTCTTTAAGTTTTTCTGTTGATATTTGCGCCGTCTATGAGCGTGTTTGAGCGTATTTTAATTATTTCTTTGTTTCTTTCAACACGCATTGTGTAAACATGCCGAAGTTGACAAGTGGTTAGCATAATTTCAAGTGAGAAAAATCTCTTTTTAAGTCAGAGACAAAAGGAGATCGGAAACGTTTCACTCCCTAGATCCCGCAATTTTCATTTTCTTTCATTTTATTTTCTTCCTTCTACATGAAAAATACAAAAACAAAGAGATGAGGTGGGATTTTTATATTTTTACAGTTCTCTTTTGTTTGTTTTCGCAATTTCAAATTTAGCGTAGATTGCTAGATTGAATTTTCAAATTGGCAAACTCGTTTTTCTTAAACTCACCACGAAAATACTAGAAAACTTTGACCGCAGCTTGTAGACATTGTCAGTTAGACAGCTCGGTTTCCCATCTCCCTTTTAAACTAATCTGTGTTTCAAGTTCTCTTACTGAGAAAACACGCCTCACAATATGAAGCGGACATTGTTTTCCTATTTCACCCGCCTTGATTCAGAATCAGAACCAGAAACAAAGAAAAAGGAAAAACAGGTAAGAAAAATTGCAATAAAAAAATGATAAGTATATCGGAAAAGCTACTATTTTTGCACAATGTATTCATATAATTTATAATTTCAAAAAAAGTGAAGATTCTCATTAGTTTTTAGCTAACCATATTTTTTTGACACAGACTAAAAATGCAGAGAAGCTTAACCTCGAAGAAAATCCACCGGAGACTGGAGGACATTCGACTTCCGAAGATACGTCAGTTCAAAACAAACAAGAATTCACAATTGAAAATTTAGAATGAAACAACAACAACTTGTGTGTGCTACCACCAAGTTCATAGGCTGGAGTTATAGCTATTTCACGGGGACCAACCCGATCATCAGACTCCTTTAGTGGTGCTTAACCGCTTTATGTTCATTTTAATTTTTGAAGAACTTTTGCCCGAGCTGGACTTGAACAAGCGACCTAGCGTGTGAGGAGCTAGTGCACTACGCACTACGCCACCGCACCCACATGAAAGTTGTAAGCCAATTACAGGTTTTTTCATTCTATCGAACTATACTGAACCGATTAGCATTTTTCTAAGCACACACAAGTAATTGTTGTTGTTTTATTCAGGTTCTTTCTATTATCTCCGCTCTTTTTCATAAGCCAACGATTTCGATTGGATTCGTATGAGGAGGGAGATGAGGCGAAAGAGTTGACACTGGTCAAGATTTAATTTTTACAATTTAAGGAGGTTTTTGTATGAAATTTTATACGCACAGTTTAAGGCAGCTGCTTGCCGAATTTACAATTGAAATTGCTTCCATTCAAAAACGACATCGCTCTAGCCACGTCTAATGCTTCAAATACAAGAAACGCGAGTGAAATCCTGAACATTATCGACGACTCGTGGGTGCCACCAGCTATTTTTTCGTTCCCGACATCAACTGCCAAAAATTTATCTTTTCAAAGAAAACGGCTTGAGGAATTTCACTGGTTGGCATATTCTGCGAAAGAAAATGGCGCATATTGTAAGTGCTGCATAGCTTTTGGCATGAAAACCGGTGGAATATGCGACGTACGTCTGGGGAAACTCATCAACAAGCCGTTCAACACTTGGAAGCACGCGAAAGAAACTTTTCGGAACCACGAAAAACTTGATTACCATAAAAAATCCATCGTTGCTTTTGAACATTTACGCGATATTCAGCTTGGCAAAACTAAATCTATTGATGAACAACTCGATAAGCAGAAAGAAAAAACTAAAGAAGAAAATTACGAACGACTGAAACCCATAGTTAGTGCAATAGTTTTGTGTGGACGTCAAGGAATTGCACTTCGTGGCCATAGAGACGATGGATGTTTGTATAATGAAGAGGAACCTGACGCGGATGATAAAACTGATGGAAAATATTCGAACGAAGGAAACTTTCGTGCAATTTTACGGTATCGAGCTGAAGGTGACGAAACACTCAAGAAAAACCTTTTGTCTGCTCCGAAAAATTCAACATATTTGAGCAAAACCATTCAGAATGAAATTATCGCAACTTGTCATGAATTGATCAGAAAAAAAATCGTTGATCGAATAAATCCATCGGAAGGATTCTCAGTTTTAGCCGACGAATCGACTGACATTTCAAGCATAATTTTCCATTTGCACACGATACTTGGATTCACAAACAAATATTTGTGAGGATTTCCTCGGATTCGTTTCCGTCACTGACGTTTCTGGACAAGCTCTGGCAAATTCCAACAGGAATTATCTGACCGATATCGGCGTGGATTGCTCATTCATGTACGGCCAAGGATACGACGGAGCTCCGGCAATTAGTGGCGAATTTCATGGAGCACAGGCTTATTTGAGGTCTCATTTTCCTCTCGCAATTTATGTGCATTGCGCCGCACACAGCTTCAGTTTGACCATCAATGCAGCTTGCGAAGTATCTGGTATCAAAAACGCGTTGGGAACTATCGGAGCAATTCAAGCATTTTTTCACTGGCCCAAGAGACAAAGCATCTTGAAGAACGAAATTTCAAAAATGACAGAGAAAAGTGAGCGAAGAAAAGAAAAATTGAAGTCCATTTGTCCTACAAGATGGGCTCAGTCTCATGAAGCTGTATCAAAATACGTCGAACTTCAACCGGCTGTTATTGAAGCGTTGGAAGAAATAAAAACGTGGAAGGATCGAGAAACTTCACGGGCAGCATCTCAACTTTTGACAGCGATTTTCACAATCGAAATCCAAATTTCCTGTCATATTATGGAATCAATTAATTCCATCGTTTTGCCATTGAGTTGAGAATTGCAATTGAAAAATCAAGATCTGGGAGAGGCCATGAAATTGGCTGATGATGCTTTGAACGACTTCAAGGAAAAGCGTGAAAACGTGGATTCATGCTTCCACATTGTGTATCAAAAAGTTTCTGAAATTTGTTCGGAGTACGAGATTGAAATGAAAATGCCTCGTCGATGCAGTCGACAAAAAAATCGTTGCAACGTTGAAGCGAAAACAGTTGAAGAGTATTACAAAATCGCATTTTACATCCCATTTCTCGACACCTACATTTCTCATCTTCAGAGTCGGTTCGAAAAACACAAAACAGTTTTTCAAAGTTTTGGACAGCTATTCCTCAAACAAGAATTCGACGAGAAGAAATGTGCAAGCCTCTACCAATTTTACGAAGAAATACTGGATTGTTCCGAGAGTAATTTTATTTCAGAAGTCAAAATGTGGAGACAACGGATCTGCAATCAAAACATCGAAAATGCACTTGATGCATTAGCAGTGAGTATCTCCCAAATTCAGATCATTTTTGGCTAAAAAATAATGCCAGGTTTCTCATATATTGTACCAAAAAATCTGATTGATTATAATACTAATAGATTATCATTTATTTTCAATTTAATTTCAAAACAAAATTTTTCAATTTAAGAGAATCAGAGAAAAATCACTAATATACGACTTATTGACAATTAATTGAGAAAGAAATTTTTTTGGTGCAATTTGGAACAAAGTAAAATAAATAATATCCATTGAAAATCTAAATAGAAGGAATTTTTGCAGATCATAAATGACAGAACTTTAAGAAACGTCAACAAAATCCTACGAGTTTTGGCGGTGATACCCGTGACCACAGCAACTCCAGAACGATCATTTTCAACTTTGAGGAGAATGAAAGATTATCTGAGAAACACGATGGGTCAAGAGCGTCTCAATGGTCTTGCATCTTTGAACATTCATCATCTTTATAACTTTGACTGAAGACGAAATTCTCAGAAAGTTTTTTGAAAAGCCTCGACAATTTAAGAGTGACTAGAACCGTTTGTGGATCATATATTTTTTCTTGATCGGTCATATTGACTATCTTCGTAATTATCTTCTTCGTAATTATCTCCTATTGCATTTATTATTCGAAAATAAATTAAAAGTTGTGTAAAACATTCAATAAATTACGAATTTTTATTAACAACTTTGTTTCAACTTCACCAACATGCCCAATAAAAGCATACAATTTGAAAGTATATGATCCCATGGGGGGGGTCCGGACCCGAAAACCCCCCCCGTGGATCCGCCACTGTACCTGCCCCATGACGCGGTTTTGAAAGAGGATAGCAGCACAACTAAGGTCAGGGTTGTATTCGACGGTTCTGCTAGTTCAAACGGGTCAAGATCTTTAAATGAAACTCTGCTGGTTGGACCATCAATTCAACGCGATCTTTTCGCGATATGTATTCGTTTCCGGCGCCACCTTTATACGATTTCCGGAGATGTCGAAAAGATGTTTCGTCAAATTTGGCTGTCAGGTAAACACACTGATTATCAGCGAATAGTTTGGAGAAACGCTCCTAATCACCCCCTCAAACATTACCGCTTGCTTACTGTCACTTATGGCACTGCATGTGCACCATATCTAGCCGTCTGAACTTTGAAACAGCTAGCACTTGATTCTTTGAAAACTTTTCCAAGAGCTGCGAATGTTTTGTTGAATGACGTTTACATGGACGACGTAATAACAGGAGCGGATAGCGTAGATGAAGTAATATCATTACGCTTGGAATTAGTTGAGTTGCTTAGATCAGGAGGGTTTAATTTACGTAAGTGGAAGACCAATTGCTGGCCACTGTTGATTAGCTTACCAGAAGATCAACGGGAATTGTCGCCAAGAGAGTTTGAAGAGTATTCTTCAATAAAACTCTTAGGATTACAGTGGTCACCGTCAAAGGACTGTTTTACTTATAAAGTCAAACCAAGTGGACGAATATGTTCCACAAAGCGTAGTATACTTTCGGAATCGTCTAGAATTTTCGACCCACTAGGTTTCTTGGCACCAATTGTTATAGGAATTAAAATTCTGTTCCAGGAACTTTGGCGAAAGAAATATAAATGGGATGAAGACATCACCAGCGAGCTTTCTCATCGGTGGCAGGCTATTCGTATTGAGCTACCTTTAATCGAATCCATTCAAATACCTAGATTAATGTGGAAAAACAAGGATAATTGGCAATTACATGGATTTTGTGATGCTTCGCTGGATGGCTACGCAGCCGTTGTGTATTGTTGAAGCACGGACCAGGATGGCAACATAAACGTTGCATTAGTAGCTGCTAAAAGCAAGGTTGCCCCACTAAAAGTGATCTCTCTTCCCCGACTCGAACTCTGTGGAGCAGTTCTCCTATCCCGTTTAATAAATAAACTTAAATATTCTTTACAGGTGAAAGATTCAAAAGTTTATTCATGGACGGATTCGGCAATAGTGCTTCATTGGCTTTCGTCCCCACCCAAAAGATGGGCAGTGTTTATTGCCAATCGAACAACTGAAATACTATCTTCGATTCCCCGTACAGATTGGAGACACGTTCGATCCTTGAGCAACCCTGCTGATTGCGCTACAAGAGGCATTCTACCATCTCATTTGATTTCAAAGGAGCTTTGGTGGAGAGGACCTTCTTGGCTTTGGGAGGAGAAACATTAATGGCCAGTGACAGCAATTTCAGTAAACGAAAATTTTTATGAACATTTAGAAGAACGTAAGGTTTCGGTGAAAGCATTTGCATCTACAAATAATTATAACGAGATAACTGATATCGTCACAAACAGTTCTTCCTACCTTAAAGCGGTTCGCGTGTTGGCAATGATGTTACATTTCATATCGAATTCTCGCATAAAAGAAGAGGACAAGGAACAACGACATAAAGGTTCTCTATCGGTTAGCGAAGTTTTGACTGCAAATACAAAAATCATACAATTCTATCAATATGATAGTTTTCAATTAGAAATAGACACTATAAAAAATGGTGGTAAGTTGAAAACTAATTCTAAACTTATATCGTTATCTCCCTTTCTCGACTACAAAGGAATGCTTCGCGTCGGTGGTAGACCCAATTATTCTTAGCAAAAATAATAGACTCTCAAGACTCATTGTGGAACATTTGCACAAAATATATTTACATTCGGGAGTGTCACAAATGTTTGCTATCATAAGCGAAACTTATCATATATTGGGCTGTCGTAATCTAGTTCGTGATGTCGTTTATAAATGTGTAAAATGCTATCGTCATCTTTAAACTTCATCATCTCAGCTTATGGGAAACTTGCCATCAGAACGTATCCGGTACGCGCGTCCTTTTAGTAAGGTTGGCTGTGACTATGCTGGACCAATAACTCTTCGACTAGCAAGGGGTCGCAACCCTAAATTCGTCAAAGCTTACATCGCCCTTTTCGTATGCTTTACTACTAAAGGCATTCATCTTGAACTAGTTGGTGATTTGTCGTCGAATGCGTTTTTGGCCGCTTTTGATAGGTTTGCTTCGCGCCGTGGTAAACCCAACGAGGTTTGGAGCGACAACGGCACAAATTTCCATGGTGCCAAACGCCTTTTGAACGAAATGTATCAGCTTCTTTTAAGTCAACAACACAACCAAATAGTCCAAGATCATCTCGCAAAGGATAACATCGCCTGGAAATTTATTCCTCCCTTCGCCCCACAGGAGGATTATGGGAAGCGGGGGTTAAGTCGGTGAAATTTCATATTAAAAGAGTTATTGGCGATCATAGATTAACTTATGAGGAGATGTATACCATGTTGACTAAAATTGAAGCCTTACTTAATTCGAGGCCCATGTGGCCGACTTCCGACCTTGACCCCATAGCCCTTACTGCAGCTCATTTTATGATTGGAGAGCCTTACACATCTATTCCGAACCCCGATACTGTATCAAATAACCCTCAATCTCCAATTAATAATTGGCATCTTTTACAGATATTGACCGAAGGATTTTGGAAGCGTTGGCATCGGGAGTATCTAACCTCCCTTCAGCAGAGACCTAAATGGCAAACTGTTCAGGCTGACCTTCAGGTAGACGATGTCGTGCTTGTGAAAGAATGAAATCTTCCACCATCGAAGTGGCTTCTCGGACGTATGAAGGAAGTTCATACAGGCAGTGATGGACATAACCGAGTAGTGACTGTTAAAACTCAACACAACGATAACATCCGACCTATAACAAAAATTGTACGCTTACCATTTTCTGAAAGACCGGAATGTCTTCCAGGAGGGGCTGGATGTTGAGAACTATATGTTAATTTTGAATATCATTGATTATATACCCTATAATTTATTATTATCTGAGAGCATCTGTTCAAGCATCTCTTTTTCTTTTGTTAAACGGTAACTTGTTTACGTTAATTTATAATGTTCCGTTTGTTATCTTTCATTTTTTGTAATTTCTAAGCTTCATTTAGATTTAAGTTACGAAGAATTGTTTCGCTCTCTTTGCTGTTAAGTCGTCGTCGAGTAAGCACCTTAGAATTTGTATTGTACAATAATTGTGTGGTATCACAAATAAATTGTTAAGCGTTTGTTAATTTCCTTTTCTTGCATTGCTTTTTTTGGCTTAACATTTATACTGGTTTTCTAAGCGTTGTTCTAATCCTAAACAGTATTATTATAACGTCCTACAGAGGGGTTTTTGGAATCAGCATTCTAGCTCTAAAACTAACGGTACCTGTACCTGCCATACGATTTTTATTGAAAAATTAATTTTTCTCAGAAACGGCTCTTAATATTTTTATAAAACTTTCTGATTAATGTTTTCTGTGCTAACCTTATGTTCTGGTTGGAATATATTTTTCAGGAAAAGTCTTATAACGGTACCTCCCATAGGACCGGTTTTTTGAAATCAGATTTTTGCGTAAGCCACTTGACGGATTTCAATGAAATTTTTAACATAAGAGCCTTTTTATATAGACAAAATAATATAAATTGTTAAATTAAAAACATTTTTTTTTTTGAGTTTAAAAAAAAACTTGATTTTTTTTTCATTTTTTGTTTTTTCCAAAAAGCTTTTGGTCTATTTCTTTAAATTTTATTTTTCTGATAAAAACTACTAATTGCTAGAAGTTGGCATACTCAACAAAAATTTGGAAAGATTTTAAACAGTAAACGAAATTAGATTGCTTACTTCAATTTTTCCAAAAAACGTTTTAACTAGTGAATTTGAAGTGATCAATAAAATTTCGTATCATTTTTCCCTGCGTTTTTTTCCAAAATCTCAAACCCCAAGACCACTGTCACACATTAGAGCAAGTTCGTCCGATCCAGTCGTGCATTTTATTTTACAGAACTAAAAAGTTTTCTTGGTTTTTTTGAAAATTTATTTTAACTATACATATATGTATTTGAATTTTTTTTGATTTATGTCATGTGTGATGTAATCTGTATTTTTTATCTAGGGAAATAAATTTAAAAAATTCAATCCAACCGTTTCCGAAATATTTCGAAAACCAAATTTAAAAAAAAATTTTTAAGAATTTTCAAATTTCATATCAATGGGGTTATAAATGACTTCCTGTGTCCAAAATTTTATTGAAATCAGATGTATAGTTTACGAAAAAACTTAATTTGAAAACTCCGATTATTTGAGAGGTATACCTACCGTTGTAAGATAAATTCTTTATACAAATCGTTTGAGCCGTTTTCGGGAAAACCAAACTTTTTGTTTATTCGTCCAAATAAATAATAAATACCAAATTTGAAACAAATCGGCCCATCTGTTTCGGCTCTAGAGGTGCGAACGTACAGACAGACTGACGGAATCTCCAGACCCACTTTTTTCGACTTCTCCATCATCGTTGTATTGTGCGATATAATCTCGAATTTCTTACCTGCTCTATAGGGCAAGAACAGAACAAAAAATTCGAGGTTTTAATCGAACATGACATTACGATGATAGAGAAGTCGGTCTGTCTGTGCGGATGTGCCTCTATGCGCTACGTCAAGCTACAGCCTTAACCGCTTACAGGATTCTCTTCAAACTTCATATACTAATATACAGGGTGATTCACCAGCGTTGTGCCAAAAAGCTAGAGCGTGTAGGTTAAGTTGAGACAAGAAAAAAATCGTATTGGAGGGGGGGTCTATTCCCCTCCGTTTAGCCGGGAGGGGCAATTTTCTGAAAAATTGACTTATTTTGTAAAAAAAAATATTTAAAATCAAAGGATTCGTTTACAACACCGTGTTATACCTTTTTGGAAAGCCAAAAACTTCTCCTTTTATTTTGTTTTTAAATTAAATTGTTTTAACGAATAGTTTAAAAAATATAAATTTTCAAACTCAAAATTTTGAAAAAAAATTTGAAAAAATAATTTTAAAACTAATTTTTTTCAAAATTTTACGTAATTAAGTATAATTTTTGTTCTCAGAATTCAACGCTTCCATTAATTTTTAATCCAACACTGAAAACCGTATGGCTCTACGACTTTTTGTTGCCAAGGTATTCCAAAATAACCGAACCTACTTCTTCACAAAAACACGAAAAAATTGGCTAAATGGTCACTTGTGCCATCCCGTAAGGCTAGGTTTTCTTGTTTTTGTGAAGAAGTAGGTTCGGTTATTTTTGAATACCTTGGCAAGAAAAAGTTGTAGAGCCATACGGTTTTCAGTGTTGGATTAAAGATTAAAGGAAGCGTTGAATTCTTAGAACAAAAATTATACTTAATTACGTAAAATTTTGAAAAAGATTAGTTTTAAAATTATTTTTTCAAATTTTTTTTCGAAATTTTGAGTTTGAAAATTTATATTTTTTAAACTATTCGTTAAAACAATTTAATTTGAAAACAAAATAAAAGGAGAAGTTTTTGGCTTTTCAAAAAGGTATAACACGGTGTTGTAAACGAACCTGTTGATTTTAAATATTTTTTTTTACAAAATAAGTCAATTTTTCAGAAAATTG
Source organism: Platycheirus albimanus (assembly GCA_916050605.2). NCBI lineage: Eukaryota > Metazoa > Arthropoda > Insecta > Diptera > Syrphidae > Platycheirus > Platycheirus albimanus. The sequence continues at coordinate 5,356,280 of OU696699.1, read as the reverse complement.
TTCCTCCCGGCTAAACGGAGGGGAATAGACCCCCCCCTCCCATACGATTTTGTTCTTGTCTCAACTTAACCTACACGCTCTAGCTTTTTGGCACAACGCTGGTGAATCACCCTGTATATAAATATGTTTTTGACATTTCGTTCTGTTAAAGTGAAGGTTAGGTTAGGTAAGTGGGCTGATGAATGATGTTATGTCCATCACACTTAGATCAATGTAGATCCATTGTGATACCCTGGGGGTTTCGGGCCCTATAAACATGGGACCTATGAAAAACCTATACATTTTCAAACCATTTCGAAGCGTTGATAAATCTGAGCAGGTTTGTACCCGTTTGTTCAGATAGTTCTTCCAAGTCCTGGAAGAAATGACTTCCCAGAACTTCGTTTCTTGCGGCATAGTGCTGGGCAGTGACAAAGAAAATGCGGTGTGTCCTCATGCACATCTACGTCGCCACAACCTCTGCACAAGTCGTCCGTGCTGAGTTTCATTTTCTTTTTGTGGTAACCCAGCATGTTGTGCCCGGTCAGTATGCCCACGAGAGATCGTAGTGATTCCTTTTTGAGCAGTAGGATCTTTTCTGTTCTTTGTTTATTAAAGTAGGGCCACATTTTCCTGGTTATGACACAGGAATAGAGTGAGTTCCATCTCTCGTTAGCTGTAGCAAGTACTTTATTCCCAATCTTCTGTTTAATATTACAGGTTGGGATCTTTACCGTTGTGTCTGCTCGATTGAGTTCTAGGAATGATCCCTTTCTTGCAAGCTCATCAGCTCTTTCGTTTCCTTGCACACCACAGTGGCCAGGAACCCAACATAGTCTTATGTTATGCTGCGTGCCAGGAACCTTAAGCTCTTCGCGACAGCAAGTTACAAGCTTTGATTTTATTTCAATGGCAGAAATTGCTTTGATTGCCGCTTGGCTGTCAATGAAAAAGGTGATATCAGCACGTGGTATTGCCTTCATTGCAGCTTCTTTAGCAGCTGCTGTCACTGCCAGGACCTCAGCCTGAAAGACGCTGCTGTAATCGGGGAGCCTAATTGATCCGGCTAGTTCAAGTGCTTCTGAGTAGAAGCCTGCACCAACACCAATTTCCATTTTGGAGCCATCTGTAAAGATTTGGATGGCTGATTCGCATGGTGTCTGGTTGTTAAGCCAGTCTTCTCTTTTAGGAAAAGAAGTGGTGAATGGTCTTTCAAAATCTAAACGGGGTGTTGTGTAGTCTGTGCATACATTGTGGCCCGTATATATCTGTAGAATCTGCGCATGACCTGTCTGACTCGGTTTCCAGTTTTGAGTCTGGCTTAACCGGAGGGCACTATTTGCTGCAGATTCTTAAGTTAAAATTGTTTTAGAGCTCTTAATAAGGGCCTTTAAAAATATTTAGTTAACGTTCAGTAAAACCAACAAAATATTGCTTAAAGAATAGTTAAGTTGTGGACTTTCTAGAAAAAATCAAATCTTGCGTAAGCTCAAGAATTTGAGCAAAATAGAACAAAAAATACTTTTATCTCAAGAGCTTAACTCACTAAATGAGCAAAAAACCAATTAGAGAGAAAAAGCGCCTAAACGTTTCTAGCAGACAATCGTATAACAGGAACAGGATAATGGAATCTGCAATACTTACCAACGAATCTCTGGTACAAATTCTACGTAACAACAACAAAGAACTTTGCCAGGAGCTTCCCTCCAAAGCCAATTTTCAAGTGCTTCACACTGAATTGACCGGTGTATAGCTAAAATATTACAACATCACTGCCAAAGTTATATAATTGGAAAGGTGAAATAATGTGTTGGAAGACCAGATCGACAGAATTCTACAAAAAATAAAGTGCCCGACTGGGTTGTACGAGCTTGCTCTAATGTGTTAAAATTGTCTTGGGTGCTTGAGACTTTGGGAAAAAAGCGTTGAAAAAATCATATAAAATTTTTAAAATCGCTTTAAAATCAATGCCTAAAACCTTTTTTTGGAGAATATGAAGTAAGCCATCAGGTTTCTTTTTTAAAATCGTTCGACGAGCTTTTTCAAAAAAAACAGTTTTTTTTAAAGCTTTTCGAAAATATATTATAAATTTTTTTTTTGAGTAGGTATGCCAACTTCTAGCACTTTGTAGTTTTTATCAAAAAAATAAAATAAAAAAAAATATAGATTGAACCGTTTCTGGGAAAAAGAAAAGTTAAAAAATTTTGAAACTTTTTTTAAAAACTCAAAAAAACATTTTTTGGAAAATTTGAGAATTTATATTATTTCTTTTATAAAAGGGCTTCTACATTAAAAACTTCATCGAAATCCGTCAAGTGGCTTACGAGAAAATCGGATTTCAAAAAACCGGTCCTGTGGGAGGTACCGTTATAAGACTTTTCCTGAAAAATCTGTTAAAACCAAAACATAAAGTTTACACAGAAAACATCATTGAGAAAGTTTTATCAAAATCGTAGGAGCCATTTTTGAGAAAAATTATTTTTTATGGTATGGCAGGTACCGTTAGTTTTGGAGCTAGAATGCTAATTCCAAAAACCCCTCTGTAGGACGACATAATAATACTATGTAGGGTAGGGCGGGGCTAGTTGGACCACTTTTTACTTGAAGTCTCATAAATATCAAACTATTGATAGCACAACTATAGAACTGGTATTGAAAGAAAGAATGAGATTCTGGCTTCTTAAGGAAGTTTTAAAACATTTGAAATATGTTACCGGAGAAGAATAATGCTGCCTTAAATGGATCAAGTCCAGGTGGGCCAACTTGTCCCGCTATAGGGGCCGGCATATGGGGCTAGTTGGACCTAGCCCTAAAAAGTGGAAAAAAAAGTTCTATAAAGGACAACAAATCCAAAATTAATTAAAGAATTTTATTTAAAGCAGTCAAAAAAAAAACTAAAAAAAAAAAAATAACAACAAATACTTAATTTAATAATAATATACAAAAACAATAAAAAATACTTCATTTAAAATTAAGGTCTGGAAAATTAAGAATCAAAATCACTTTTGCAATAAACACAAACAAAGAAGGGCCACCTCCAGCTACTAAATATTTTGTATGAGCCCACTTTCGGCTCTCCCCGTTACACGTTTGTACGTGCGCATTCTACGAGTTGCTAATTAAAACATACATATAAAAAAAGATATTTAAATCAGCGGGGCTAGTTGCACCACCCCGTCCAACTAGCCCCGCTCCTAGTTTGATGAACATATTTCATCATATATACAAAAGGAATGAAAACTATTCAATTGAACACACAAAATATAAAAATACAATATATTCACTGATACAAAAAACTTTGCTAATTCAGGTTTTTCACAATAAAAAAAAAAAAAACTGTATAGAGCGTATTTTTTACTTTTGCCTTTGAAAAACACAAACTGTGCGTGGTTTCGCTTCTGAAGACACAATGCAACTTTAACCGGTATGGCACGTGCTGCTATGAGAGCATGCTGTGTTCGTGTATACCCATGTTTTTGTGGTGCTTTCGGTTTTTGAGAAATTCGTGTGGTCCAACTTGACCTGCTTTCCAACTAGCCCCGCCCTACCCTACCAAGTTTGAAGAAAAACGGTCCAGCGGCTTAGGCTGTAGGTAACTATACAGACATACAGACACACGGACAGACAGACAGACAGACAGACAGACAGACAGACAGACAGACAGACGGACAGAATTTGTAGACTATCTTTTTCGTCTTCGCTATCATCGTAATGTCAACTTTTTTTCCGACGAATGCATAACTTGCAGTATAGTACCTATAATCGCAAGTAAAATTAGTTTTGTGAGATCACAGACAAAATAAATATACAGATGTAGAATAGTAGAACAAAAGCATGTTCTAAAAAAAAAAATTCAAAGCTAGCATACCAAAATCGAAAGCTAGCATAGCGCATACTCAAACCTGTCCGAGAAATTGACATCCTTCGAACAAATTAAACATACCATTACCATACCATACCAAAAAACCAGTTCCTACTTCCTAGTCCTACGAACCATGGCACGGTGGAGGGTGGAGTGTTGGAACTGGAACCACGAACAAATTTCAATCAACCCTTAAATCCTCAAGCTCAAACAGTAGTTGGATGTGTTTTTGTATTTCCTTGATCGTGGTTCCAGTTCCACCACTCCACCCTCCACCATGCCGTGGTTCGTATTCGTAGGACTAGGAATAGGAAGGAACTGGTTTTTTGGTATGGAGGTATGGTATGGTAATTGTATGTTTAATTTTTTCGAAGGATATGTCAATTTCTCGGATATGTTTGAGTATGAGATATGCTAGCTTTCCTGTGGCCTGCGGCTGGTTGCTACGTTAGAAAAATTAAGTTTGAAGATCTTATTAAACTTGTGTGTTTATACCACCAACGAAAAATAGTGTAACTGGTGCCATCTGCACTAAAGAAGTGAACTAAGCTCGACGTAGCCCATATTCTACATTTCTTTTGTCTGTGGTGAGATTCAGGCAGAAAAAAAAATAAAAACAAAAAATGTAATTTCCATAAAAAATAAAATGCACGTTTGGGTCGCACGAACTTGCTCTTATGCTAAGCAGTTTCTTTGTGGCTGCATATGTATAAAAAAAAATTAAAAATAATTTCGAAAATATTTTTTTTTAATTAGTTTTAGAGTTTTCTCGAAAAAACTAAGTATGCAATAAAATTTCAAAACTATATGTCTATCTAGGAAAAAAAATATTGAAAATCGTTCGACCAGTATTTTTTGAAAAGGATTTTTTTGAAAAACTTTTCCAAAAAATATTTTGAAATTTATTTGGGTATGTAATTATATGGCAATCCGTAGTTTACATATGAAAAAATTATGTTGGGAAAAATCATTATACCCGTTTCCAACATATTTCGAAAACCAAAATTTTTTTTGAAAAAATTATTAAAAACCAAAAAAAAAAGTTTTTGGAAATTTGGAAATGCCATATTAATTTGCTGTGCCAAAAATTTTATTGAAATCGGATGTATAGTTTACGAGAAAATTTGATTTGAAAATACTGGTTCTATGAGAGGTACCGTTGTAAGACAAATTTTGACAAATCTTTTCTAACCAAATAGCATTCTGAAAGTTTTATTAAAATCGATTGAGCCGTTTTTGAGAAAATCAATTTTTTTCTTCACGATTGTATGGCAGGTGCCTTTATTTTTGGGCCTAGCGCAAAAATTAAAAATATATATTACGAAAAAAAAAAATCTTAACTACCAAATTTGAAGCAAATCAGCCCATCCGTTCAGGCTCTAGAGGCACGAACAGACAGACAGACAGACAGACGGACGGAAATTCCAGACCCACTTTTTTCGACTTCTCTTCTCTTTTGCACGAATCCATGACTTGCCTGTACCTATAATCGCAAGTAAAAATTACTTATATGCCCAAAAAGCTAAGTAACCCAAATTGTGATGGTAAATTTAATTTTGTTGATTTAAATGGCTTGTCTGAATATGTTTCCAATGAAATCCTGATTTTTTTTTTATTCAACACTATTCTAACGGAAGTTACGATTTTTTTTTCTAATTTTAAAAGTGCTTTTTCACGACTTTTTGGTATATGACCTTGGGATATGCTGGCTTTTTTTATGAGTTCCAGCTTATTTATCGATTTCAGTATAAAGATATAATATGTTTACAAAATAATCCGTGAAGCTCCCGTTTCTAACTATTTTCTAACAATTTACCAAAAGTTCGATTGAACTCCTGGAGGTAGCAAAGTCGAGGCTACTTTTTTTTGTAGGTTAGGTTGAAAATTAAAAAAAGTGCATTTTGAGCGTGTTTAAAAAGAAATAAAAAAAATTGTATGGGGAACCTCAGAACTCTTGGTGTTTAAGACATTTAAGACATCAGAATTATAAAAAAAAGTTAAATGCACTTTTTTGCACACAAACTTGAAATGCATTTTTTGGGCGTTTTAGGGCAGATTTCTTAAAAATTGGTATGAGGAACTCCAGAACTATTGGTAGTTATACCAGAACTCTAAAGAAAAACCAGTTTGGTTTCAAAGTTACGGGTAACTTCACGCGACTATATTTTCACAAATCGTTTTTACTAGTGATTTTTAAGCGATTAAGAAAATCTCAATTGATTGTAACAGTGCTATTGAGCGTGTTTAAAAAGAAATAAAAAAAATTGTATGGGGAACCTCAGAACTCTTGGTGTTTAAGACATTTAAGACATCAGAATTATAAAAAAATGTTAAATGCACTTTTTTGCACACAAACTTGAAATGCATTTTTTGGGCGTTTTAGGGCAGATTTCTTAAAAATTGGTATGAGGAACTCCAGAACTATTGGTAATTATACCAGAACTCTAAAGAAAAACCAGTTTGGTTTCAAAGTTACGGGTAACTTCACGCGACTATATTTTCACAAATCGTTTTTACTAGTGATTTTTAAGCGATTAAGAAAATCTCAATTGATTGTAACAGTGCTATTACGCAAACATACTTTGACATGACTTCATATATATGATTGGATTTTAGACAACTTTGCTAAACAGTCGCAGTACACTGAATCGGTTCCATTTCAAACTCGTTTAAAAGATTAACTTTTAAAGAAAAGTTGCAATATCCAAAGCATTTTCTGTCAAAAGGTAACCCACTATTCAACTCAAATGAATTTTTGAATCTTGCTGATTTCATGCTATGATCTTAACCAATGACTCAACGAAAATGTAATTACACTATAGCTTTCTAACCCTACCTATTTACAAAAAATCGCAAGCATTTTACTTTTTGAAAGAGCCTTTTCCTTAGACCATCTGTAAAACAGGATGCATTAATTCCTTTTCCTGGAGATATGATGAGCAAATAGACAAACCTTATAAAACTTATAAAAGAGAAAAAAATATTCATGATCACCATAACACAGCAGCAGATGTTCCAAAATTGTACGCATATACAATTAATAAAACCCTATTTATCTATTTTTTTTAACCTGCTGCCTTCTCATCAATCCGATAACATCAATGCAGGTTTTCCTATGCTCGCTTAATAGGTATATTGGTGTTCAAATAGAAATAATTACAGAAGGAAAATTGGAAAACAGGTGGAATTATCGGCCGTTTGATGACCTCTCAGCAGCAGTTCAATGTCGGCGGGTTTTTACAAAACGGAATTGACATCAAAATTTGATTGTTAAAATCATCAATTTATTAGTATTTTATAGAAGTGGATACACAATCTTAAAAGATGCACATGGCTGATGCTTCTAGCATATGGTACGTTTGATATTTATTTTTTAAAGATTAAAAATGTTAGTTAATAAGAAATCCATATGGACCTAAAAAAATTAACATTTGAAATTGTTGAATCAGCTTATATTATACATACAACATGGGACACGTACTAATGGTCGACAAAAAAAATTTCGACTACAACTGTCAAAAAGTCGACTGAAAATTTTTCGACAGAAAAAAAAATGACAGTTTAAAATCCAGACTATGATAATGTCGATGGAAAAAATTTCGACTTTTATCCTGATAAAAAATTTAGTTCTTTTGATTGCATTCACAGTTTATATTTTTTAATTATTTTTAAATCATAGTAGTAGGCGCCGCATGCATGTGAACGTCAATCACTTTGCCGCTGTCCCTGTCGACCTTTTTTTGAGTCGATATTTCCAAAATCGACTTTAGAAGAGTCGACATTTTGATCTGGCGGTATTTTTACCAATCGACTTTGCGAAAGTCGACATTATGACGATCGATTTTTTCAAATCGACGTTTTAAAAATCGGACCCAACCCATACAAAATACGTTTATATTATTTGTATTATGTCTGTTTAATTGCAAAAATCTTATGTACATAAATAAATATTATTTTGACTCATACCAATAACAATTGTAAAGAGCTAGATTAATGACACTATAGTGGTTCCTAGAACTCAAAGGCTGAAAGTATACAAGCGACAAATTAAATCTAGAACTACGATTATTTAAAAAACTTTCCAAGTTTGACACAAATTGGCATAAATTCTTTGTCCTCTTCGAACTTTGCCCATTGCCCATTCGGACTTCAAATGTGAGTGAATGAGAGTGTACCATAATTTGTCGTAATCTTTTTTCGTTCTCTCATTCAGACTATGATTCGAAAGTTAGCAATACTGACACAGTCTCAGAAATTTTAAAGGTTCGGAGTAAATTCCGAGTTTGTGGATACCCCAAACTGGGAGCTTAGATGTTTACACATCAATATCAAATACCGGTGCTTTAAGGGGCATCGCTGTTCGAATAATCAAGAGAGTCCATTCTTAACACTTTCAATGCAATGGATAAACGCTAAGTCCGGTATTGGAGTTCCTGGATCAAATATCTCTGCAATAGTGCGATGCATAGCAAACGGCTCGGAGAAAACTTGATCTGAGTTCGCTGCCTAGTGTTCGAAAAAGTTTTTCAAAATTGAAATGAACTCTCGAAACTTGATTGGATTGGCTATAGCCTCTAAGATAATTAGAGTAAGAAATCTTTATTTGCTGTAGTTTCATTCAAAACCTTCAATGCACATACCTATCTTCCGAATGATTTGTATTTCTTGAACCAATTTGTTTGACATAACCAGTATTTGGTTCGGATAAAAAATAATGAAACACATTGTTTTGAAGGAGCTTAGCTTGGTGCCGTGCAATAAAGTCGTGAGCAATAAGGTCGAAGGGGCTTTATTTCCATTTGTAATTAAAAATAATGGCAAATTATACACCTTTTACTATGGTCGAAATTATTACCATAACGAAGTGGCAATAAGGTCGATGGGAAGGGAAGTAATGTCGCATTCAAAAAAATTTGCAGAAAAAGATAGAAGAAGGGTGTGCGAACAGCGGCAAGAAAGTGGGGCCGCCCGCACGCACCGCCCGGCCCCCTTCATTGCCGCTGTTCGCACACCCTTTTCCTTCTTATAAAGCTATTCTTTCAGCGCATACAAATATACATACTTCTAAGAACCATTTCTCTGTTCAAATAAAGGAAGGAGGAAGTACCCGAGAAAATATCGTGCTATAAAGCTTTGCATAGGACTTGCTCCGTGGAGGGATTCAATAGCATATATACTATCTACGAAGCTTGCTAAGCGACATTACATATTTCCATTTACTAATTTTTTTTGGGAAATAAAGTCGAACTCACAAATTATGAGAATTCGAATTTATTATACCAATTCGACATTATTCGACATGTCAAAGTCCGAAACGAAATTATGAGATTCGGACTTTGACCAAGGCACTGATCAAAGTTAGAGGGAAAATATTGTTTGTATAGTGTGAGAGAGGGAATTCTCTCAATTGAGATATTAATCAAATCAACCATGATATTACAACAACAACAAAATGTTTTTTTTTTTTTTTTTGACTTTTAACAAGAGTGTAGTGTATTTACAATAGAATATTAAGCCTCACCTCTATTAGAAATATTTATTTCGGGCATGACAGATATTATTTCTAAGGTTTTATATTTTCATCTAATCGATTTGATTGTTATCTCAATTGAGAGAATTCCCTGTCTCACACCATACAAACAATATTTTCCCTATAACTTTGACCAGTGCCTTGGTCAAAGTCCGAATCTCATAATTTAATTAATCTCATAAGTCCGAATCTCATAATTTCGTTTCGGACTTTGACCGACAAGTTTAGTCAAACCTAAGTTTGACTAAAACTCATCGGTCAAAGCCCGAAACTAAAGTATCCATCCTGTTTTGACCAACGCTGCTGGTCAATGTTGAGCATTGACTAGTCAATCCTAGGTTTGACTAGATATCGGGCTTTGACCGTAACATATACATTAAGTCTAAACCATTTCGCTGATGTCGTTGTGCACTTATACACATACACACAGAAAAAAAACCATGTAAAAAAAAAAAAAAAAAAAAAATAAAAAAAAAAATGGTTACTTATTTTTTGGCTATGATTTTGCATTAACCCGAAATACCAGGTAGACTTAAAATGGATTTCCTATAAAACAGGCGAAATAAGTTTTCGTAATAAAAATAACTTCAACTACAATTAATTACAATTGAATAGCATATTGATTTAACTCGACGATTCCGATTGAATTATATTATTATTTTAAGATTTGTTTAGACAAAGATTTTACTTTGACATGACTTGAAGATGAATTTGATATTTAATCAGTTTCATTTTTAACATGAACTCCGTACCTAAATAAAATTTATAAATTTTTATATCATTTTATGTCATTTCATATCATTCGGATTGAACCCAGCATTAAAAATATCTATTTAAAATGAAACAATTTCAAATCGAAATGAAAATGATTAAAAAAAAAAATAATAGTGCAATACTATAAAAACAACAATTTTTCCTTTGGATTTTTTTCTGTGTGTAGCCAGTTTAACCAAACCGTTAAATACGATTTCCGTTATTATCATTTGTAACCAAAACCTAAAAATGCAGTTTTCTTCAAAGCCTTCTATGTATAGGTATATTACGTAAAAAGTTAAATAAAAATCGTAAGGGTCTTTTTTGAGCAAATTAGAAAAACTGAAAAAAAGTTGGCTAAAAATTAAAGGCTCGTTGTATGGGAGCCACCAATTAAAAAAAGAGTAACTGAAAAAAAAGCAATGCTATTTGATGGAAAGCTGTGAGGAACTATACCACACAAAGTTTCGGGATTTCGGTGCAACCGGTTGCCAACTTATGGCCATTTGAAAAAAAGCCTTTAAGAGCAGATCTCTCTTATTTGCATTTTTATCCAAAAACTAAAAACGCAATTCTCTTAAAAACACTTAAAGAATATAACGCACAAGGTTTAATCAAAATTTTTTGATTTATTTTCGAGCAAATTAAGAAAAAACAAAAAAAAAATTGGCTGAAATTGAACCATTTAGAACGTTTTTACTGAAAAAATTGCAATGCTATCTAGGTAAGCTAAATTTTTAGTTTGATCAAAACCGTTAGAGGCGTTTTCGGGAAAATCCAAAATGAAAAAAAACGTTACTTGAAAGGTACCAGTTTAAGCCGGGCTAAAACGAAATAAAAAAACCTCAACAACCTTTTTTTTTAAACTGCTATACACCAAGTTTGAAGAAAATCCGTCAAGCCGTTTAGGCTGTAGCTGAACGTGAAAAAGGGCAAAGACGCATAGACGCACATCCGCACATCCGCACACCCGCACAGACAGACCGAGGGACGGTATTATGACAACCACTTTTTTGGGCTTCTCTATCACCGTAATGTCATGTTTGATTAAAACATGGATTTTTTTTTTCTGCACGAAACCAATACTTGCCCTATAGAGCAAGAAAAAAATTATAGTATGACGAAACCCGTTGGAAAAGGAAGAGAATATATCAATTTCTTAAAGGAAAAATAAATTTCGGTCGATCTGTGGTCGAGAAATGGGGGCGAGTGGGGTTTTAAGGGTTTTTTTTAAAGAAAAAAAGGTCTATCTCGATTTTCGGAAAAACTACAAGTCCTATGAAAAAGTACAAAAATACACTTTTTTCACAAAATCTTAAAATGTATGTCAAAAATTCAAATATCAAAATTTTTGTTGTATTATTTTTATCTTTTACAAAAAACATTTTTATTTCACAAAATTTGGTTAAAACTTGCTGTTTTATGCCTCAAACACACTGCAATTTTTTTGATTACAAATATTTGAAAATGTTTGACTTAATATCGAAAAAACAATAATTTTCAATCGAAAAATCTCACGTCGAAATATCTGCTTTTTTTTTTTGAAAAATTCGGTGTATTCCCTTAAATCTCTACTTTCCGATTATGTAAAAAAAATACGTTTCCATGGCAAATTTTCTCAGAAAATGCAAAAATACCAACAACAAAAACTTGAATCCGAATTTTTGTTTAACCATTATGTAGAATTTTGAGCTATTTATAAAAAAATGAGCGCCACCGACTCATTTAACGTCGGGAAAGGCTTAAGACAAGGTGACGGGCTGTCATGTAACCTCTTCGACATCATTTTTGAAGCAATCGTACGTAACTCGCATGTCAGCACCAGCGGTATGTTTTTCTTTAAATCCGTCCAATAACTTGGCTATGGTGATGATATTGACATTAATGGAAGAACGAAGCGCACTGTCAGTGGAGCGTTCGCAAGTATTGAAATGGAGGCGGCGAAAATGGGTCTGGCTGTAAATTAAGATAAAACAAGGTATAATGCTGTCCTCGGGTGCAGAAGATCATCACCGTAGGCTCGGACAAAACGTCACAATGTACAGATATAACTTTGAGGGGTGCCGTGAAATAACGCCGAGCGAAATAACGCCGAATTTCGGAATTCGGCGTTATTTCGCTCGGCGAACAACCACTTAGAGGTTGTCAAGGACTTTGTCTATTTGGGTTCCACTCTCAGAACAACATCAGCGAAGAGATCAGTCGAAGAATCAATCTTTCCAATCGCTGTTTCTTCGGGCTTAGAAGCATTTTAGTAGCAAAGCCCTCTCTCAAAGGACCAAGGACACGCTACACAAGATCCTTATCATCCCAGTCCTGCTGTATGGGGCAGAAACGTGGACACTGACACAATCAGATGAATACAGCTAGGGTGCTTTGAGAGAAAGATTCGTCGGGTGATATTCGGTCCTTTATGTATCAATGGAGTATGGAGGAGAAAACTCAATTACGAACTGTACGGGCTATATAGCGATATTGACTTGTTAAAGAAGCTGAAAGTAAAGCGGCTTAGATGGCTGGGCCATGTGCAGCGTATGGACGAAAATGCTCCTGACCGACGAGTCTCCAATTCCAACCCGAAGGGCCGATGCAATTCTGGAAGACCCCATCTAAAATGGCGCGATCAAGTGGAGAACGACCTCAACCAACTAGGTGTGGGCAACTGGAGGCCACTGGCTAGGGATCAACCTAGCTGGCGAGGATTGTTAGTTGAGGCCGTGGTCCACAATGGACTGTCTGCGATTGGATTTTATCTTAACAAACCCAAAACTCTAAGTTGGTAGAAATAGATAAAAAAGATAATGAAACAAAGCAATTTAATATCGATTACACACTTAAAAATAATTGTTTGTTTCGGCATAAAGATGGATGTAAAATGAGGGTGGTGAGTTTGTTCGTAGCTGGTTAGGTCATAACTGACAAAGGGACGTCTTATACGTCCAAAAATTTTGAATATAACTGTAGTGAAAATAAAATCCTTCACATACAAAATGCTGTTCGCACACCCAGGGCTAATTGGCAAGTTGAGCGCACTAATAGAACGCTTTTGAACTCAATCACTATTATGACTGAAAAAAAACACTGGACGAGACTGGGATAAGACTAAGGAATAAACAATGCTCAATAAATAACTATGCAAATAACACCTCAGACTAAGGGATATTCTTCAAAACAAGCTGCTGCGTTTCAAGATACTAAAACTCAGGAGACAACATCGTTGACAGAAAATCGAAAAATTTGCATCCGAGCGATTAGAGGACCAAAAGCAGAGGTACGATCAGGGGCGTATCGAGAGGGGGCGTGGGGCGATTTTCCGAGTAGGCAAATCAGTCGGCAAATTAGCCGGCAAATTATGATTGTAGGTTTATTTACTGTCTTAAAATTTTTAATTAAAACTGATTTTCAAACTGATGAATAACAAATACAGTATATAAGTTTGCACATTGTACCTGCTTTTTCGGCTGTCAGAGTACAGTACGTTCTCTACTAACGCAACTCTCGACTCACGGATGTGCGTGACGTAGATGCGCACAACGAAACAAAAATGAAAACGGGAAGGCGCTATCTGGTTTAGTTGTGATGTGCCAACTCGTAAATATCTCAAACCGAGTTAACTCGAGTTGGAATTCAAGCAAACCGAGTTGCAACTCGAGTTGGCCAACTCGGTTTGAAACAAAATCGGTGAATACATTTCATTCATTGTTTTTGAGTATTCGATTTGGTGTGGTAGTAAACAAATCGGATTTTTTAGAGGGTTTTTAATCCATCGACATCGTAGCCATCCTTCAATGGAATTTGAAACTTCATAGCCTGACAGATGGAGGATGGAGGACGAACTATATTTTGGACAGAGTAGTGTATTTCGTTCCAAATGTCACCCATTTGCTCTAAAATTTGCGGAAAAATTTAAGCTAAATCCCGAAAATGATTTCTTGAAACATCATAGAACGCGCCGGTTACCAAAGCGAAAGATGAACATTCTGAAACCGTTTTTGTTTTCAATTTGGAAACATTTTATAGAAGGGAGTTCAAAATGGTTCTTCAAACTTTTACGTCGCGAGTAAAAATGGGCATTATTAAAAAATCGCAGGGTTAAACTTTAAATTAAAATTAAAATTCATGTAAAATGTTTAAATTGTTTTTGAATTCCTAATATCCATTTTAAAGACTGAGCTAATAAAATATGTAATTTATTTTCTTTTATTATTTAATATTATTATTTATTAATAAGTACCTAATAAATAATGTTTATTTATTTGTTTTGTTGTTAAAAATTGTCATTTTTGTGTTTTTAATTTCTCTAAATTTATGGTTTCCAGAAATATTTATTTTTTTTCGGATGCAGTCGGCAATTTCTTAAAATTATTCGGCATTTCACTGAAAGTCACCCCCCATGCCTTGGACCCTCGCTACGCCCCTGGGTACGATCTTCAATTAAGGACACCTGCAACATACAAAACAGACTATCTTGTTGTAGTGGAATCGGAGCCACCGGCAACAGGTAAATCCCGTAAATTGGAACGGTCCATTTATCGTTTCTGCTGTCCTTCCGTATGACATACATGCCATTGAAGACGTGCCCGGAATACAGAGAAAAAAAAGATTATATCAATCCGTTTTCGATTCGGATAAAATGAACCCTTGGTGCTAGATAGACTCTCATACCTGATTCTCAACCTCGCGTCACGACGAGACGAGAGCGTCGCGATTATCGCTGTCTTTTTTTCTCGTTCTGAAAAATCAGAACGAGAAAAAGTGACAGCGATAATCGCGACGCTCTCGTCTCGTCGTGACGCGAGGTTGAGAATCAGGTATCAACTAGACCATTTCAACGATGAAGAAACGAGTTCGTTTCCTTCTGAGGATGGCCGAATGTAAGAGAATTACCCAGACCACTCTCTTTGGCATTCAGATTCAGTCGGTCATGAGACGTTAACTGCTGTGTTCTTACTTGTTTTAATAAAGTAAATATATACAGGGTGTCCCCTAATTCGTTACAAGTATTTGAAGGCATAATTTTTGGATATATTCCAAAAAAAAAAACGTCTTACAGCAAGTGCCTATCACCAATTTTGATACCATTTATCAGGAATTTAAGAAAAGGCTTACCTTGGGGTACCATGTTAACGGTAATTGCGCTGTTGATTCAAAAGATAGAAACTTCATTTAGGTCTTCAATTTAAGAAGACATAACAGTTTTTGTAACGGCATTTAAATGAATTTGATATCTTGTTCCAGTCTTAAGATTTTCAGTTTCTTGCCTGTTCCATTTTTCCTGCCCTTGCTAATTTTTTGACTTTGGGCTTAATTTTCTCCAGAAAATATGTAATAAAAATAACGTTTTAATATGTTTTTGAATGAAAGTAACAATAACGCACAGATTTTATGATACTTGGAAATTTCTGCAGAAAGTACAGATAGGAAAAAATTGTCTTATTGCTTTAAGTTGCAAAGGTTATGAAAGAAAACGATTTTAATTTGGGTTTCGGTAATATTTTTTTGTGTGTGTACTAAAACAGGAAAAACCCATAGATTTTATGATTCTTGGGAAAACCAACAGCAGGTAAAAAAAGGGTTTTCTGATTTTGTACCTACGTTTCTAACAACAGTTATCAATAAGAGTGGTTTTCCAGTGGTTTATTTTATTACCTGTCAAAACTTACATAACAAAAATGGTATAAAAGATTTCAAAACGAAACTTATTGGTCAGTTTATTTTTTAACGCCAAGGCAACAGTTGATTAGAAACGTTTTTTGAAATGTCTACATTTACTAACCAAGAACACGCAGACATAATTTACGTTTATGGGCAGTGCAATGGAAGTTCAACTAGTGCGCGACAAGCGACAAAGATACCATGAACTTTATCCAAACCAACGACTTCCTAATCCAAAAGTATTTGATAAAACATATTGCAGGCTTTGAGAAACGGGATCAGTTTCAAATACACCACGTAACGCGGGGGCTGCGACAGTAAGAAGAACTTCGACTTACGAAAGAATACTGGAAGCTGTTACAAATGAGCCATCAATTAGCATTAGACGCTTAGCTTTGCAATTCAATGTTTCCAAACATAAAATTTCTAATGTACTGCATGGAAAACATTTGTATCCATATCACCACACACCTGTGCAAGAACTTCTTCCCGTTGATTTGGAAAAAAGACTTGAGTTTTCTAGATGGCTGCTAGAGCGGAGCTTAGATGAAGACGAGTTTATTAGCAGAATTATTTGCACGGATGAATCTCAATTTACAAGAGATGGGATCCCAAAATTTCACAATCTTCACACATGGGCTGCGGAAAATCCACACACAAGGAGACAGTCATCATTTCAACACAGATTCAGCGTCAATATGTGGGAAATAATTTAATCGGTCCTTTCAAGCTACCACCTAGGCTTAATTCTGAAAACTATATGGATTTTTTGCGAGATGATTTACCAGCTTTGTTAGAAGACATTTCACTAGCTTCATCGTATTACCAACAGGATGTTGCTCCAGCCCACTACATTACTGAGGTTAAGAATTGGCTAAATGAAAAGTACGGTAATCCTTGGTTAGGAAGAAATGGACCGGTTTACTGGCCTGCGCGATTTCCTGACCTTACCGTATTGGATTTTTTTGTATGGGGAAGGATAAAAGAACTTGTTTATTCCACTGAAGTAGCAACTTTAACTGATTTGTAAGAGCGTATTCTTGAAGCGTCATCAAAAGTGTGGCAGCAGCAACAGCTAGCTTCAATAAACATTTGCAGTGAATCCAAAAACGGGCTCTAGAATGCATAGAAAACCAAGGAGGACATTTTGAGCACCTGTTATAACTGTTTTAGTAAACACAAATAAAATAAAAATTACTTAAACCCAAGTTAAAATCATTTTCATAACCTTTGCAGCTTAAAGCAATACGACCCTTTTTTCCTATTTTCACTTGCTGCGGGTATGTCCAAGTATCATAAAATCTGCGCATTTCTCTGTATACCTGCTGTTGATTTTATTTTTTATTATTGTTACTTTCAGTTTAAAAAAATATTAAAACGTTATGTTTATTACACATTTTCTGGAGAAAATTAAACCCAAGTCGAAAAATTAACAAGGACAAAAAAAAAAATGGAACAGGCTAGAAACTGAAAATCTTAAGATTGTATCAAATTTATTTAAACGCCATTATAAAGACTGGTATATCTTCTAAAATTGAAGATCTAAATGAAATTTCTATCTTTTGAATCAACAGCGCAATTACCGTTAACATGGGTCAGAGGCTTAACCAAAGAAAGCCTTTTCTTAAATTCCCGATAAATGTTATCGAAATTGGAGATAGGCCCTTGCTGTAAAACGAATTTTTTCTTAGAATATACCCAAGAATCATGCCCTAAAATATTTGTAACGAATTAGGGGACACCCTGTATATTATTGATAACTAGTGTGTGTTTGAACTGGGTAACAAGTTTTATTATTGATTTATATGGGAAACTAAGGAGTTTGTATAATTTGTTACAAACAAATATTAAACTTACTTGGAGTAAGAATTGTAATGAAGCCTTACACTTTCCACCCCCATCCGTCTTTAATTCACAGCCACCGACCAATGTATTCAACCACCGACACAAAAATCCACAACTTCTTACGACCAATGCGGGGACCATCAATATTTATACAGCAGATCCATACGACCAAGTAACAACCCCGTCCCATATACAATAATTATTCATCAAAACAACGAATGCATACGACCAATGCAGGACCTTTTAGTACCGACACCAAACACAAAACACCGGCCGCCCACCACCCAGCGAACCGTCAACTGCATGTTGGAAGAAATATTTTACCTAGACCTAACCTACTAGCCGTGAAACAACTTTCCCAATGTTGTCGAATGACATTTTTGTTTTAATTTTTTAGCACCTAACTATCCCATCCCAACAAGGAATGCCAACAACTCAAATTAATATTTTTTTCTAAAATGAGGAAACACAAAAATGAAACCTGAGTAACCAAACAAAACAGAACAGGGCAAATTCAATCAAAAATATAAAAATAAAAAGAAAAGAGCAAATTCTCAAAAAACAAAAAATTATTTTTTGATAGATACTTACCTGATACTAACTAAAGTGGTATCGTATCTCTTTTTTTTGTTCTTTTTTTTTAATCAATTTCCACAGAAACACGCAACACGTACTTGTTAATTTTTTTTTTGTATGTGTTTTAATTTACAAAATAGGTACACACAAATTTTGTAACT
The DNA here is from genome assembly GCA_916050605.2 of Platycheirus albimanus. Classification (NCBI taxonomy): domain Eukaryota; kingdom Metazoa; phylum Arthropoda; class Insecta; order Diptera; family Syrphidae; genus Platycheirus; species Platycheirus albimanus. The sequence continues at coordinate 5,337,919 of OU696699.1, read as the reverse complement.
TTTTGTTTCCACTAATAATTTTAAACTATGGAGAAGATTATCCGAAACTTCTTAAGCATCGACTACAGAAAACGCAGGAACTTGCAAGAAAAAATTTGGAACTGGCTAAACGGAAATCAAAGCAGCAGTATGATCGTCATACAAGCCCTGTTCCGTTTACGGTTGAAGAAAAAGTTTTGGTCAAAAATCCAACTAGGAAAAATGAGTTCTCGTCCATTTGGTTGGGTCCCTATGAGGTGTTGTCTGTTAGCGGGGGTGTCAATATAACAATAAGAGTTGGTAACAAAACAAAAAAGGTACATAACAAATCAAACCTTTAAATGAATAACAAATGTCCAAATAATAAAATAGTTAATTTGTTCAATTCCTAACTTATCTATCTCTCTCTTTCAGAACCTCCGTAACGTAGAATTTGTATTATATTTTAGTATTGGCTATTCATTTATGTGATTGTAAATTTCAAAATACAAAAATTTAAATTAATTTAATTTTTAAATTAAAAAAAAAAAAGACCAAAATGGCCTTACATAATTTTATTTAAATTAATTCAATTTTAAATTAAAAAAAAAAATAACTGCGATTACATAACTTTAGAACGCTGGAAAACAAGCAAACTAATTGTATATTCACGCGGTCAAACCAGTGTAAGGTTATATTACTTAGTTATATTAATGAAAATTTCTGTGATACGTACAGCAACATTGAACCTCACCGAAAAAACTAAAAAAACGTTGTTGTTCATAACTCAGAAACTGGAAGATACCTCACCCGTTCTGCTGGAACACGTTGGAACTGTAGTATTGTACAAGGATAGGTGGACAATACTAACAAGTTCCCACCTTTAAATTATACTACAGTGCTGACGATATCCGAAAACTGCGAGGATACACTAAAAAAATTGTGTGACGGGCTCACTGCAGAAAGTTTATGGTTATTTTGCAATCAAATAACCCGTGAGTCTGCAGCAAATTTTACTATTTTCAAGAAAAACACGCTACGCCTGAATGCAGTTTTGCAAAGACAGAACATATCAAACCGGATAGTGAGGATTCACGCAGGGTCTACAGCCAACTAAATACTCTCAAACGGTATGATGAAGGAACTTTCCACCTCTTGAAACACGCAGTATCAGTCATTTCTTCAATCACGCTTACTTTGGTGTGTTGAGCCACGAGGACATCTCCTTACGTCCGGAGCAATGCATTGTGTGGTCAAATTGCTGCAACACACTGACGCGTCATCTACTCATTGCAGATATGTTGCAGTACCGGTGAACGAAGTAATCCTGACCAAAATGGCAGCACCTAATCATTGGTACTTCAGCTTCAAACAACATAGTTTTGAACGTAATATGCGCTAGGGAACGATACCAAGCAACCCTACAAGGCACAGGAGTGTTTCAATTAATACGTCCATGTGAGGCCAGTACCTAAGAAATGCAAATTGGATACCAGCGAAGTTACCGGACAAAATACGAGTACAAGCAACCTTTGGTAAATCACTCGAAAATTCTTGAAGTCCTGAAAAAACTTTTTTTTTCTTTGAACTCCATTCCATTTTTCAGACCGTGGACAATAAAAGCCGGAAACTACAAAAACATCTATGGGAACATTCTAGACGGGAAGCGTTCCATTGAAGAATTGGAACTCAACTTAAAGGTAATGGAAGCAGGAAGGAAACTACAGGAGCCCAACTGGGAAATCTCAACTCATCGGTATTCCCTCTTGAGTCTGATAGTGGTTGTCGTAGCCTTAGTCTTACTTGTTTCAATACTCTACAAAATCGGGAAGGTTAAACCACGAGAAAAAGAGGTTTTCAACATCCATCAGATGACTAAAGTAGCTAGCCCTTGCTTTGAACTCGAATTGAAGCAGGCCCCTCAACAAAAAGTGGGTTACACCTGATGTACCGGAGCTTCGATCAAACAGCGGTGTTACAATTGCATGCATTTAAGTTGATGGGTGCGGTGATGATGATGATAAAGACAAATTACTTGATTTAAAATGAAATAAATAAAAAGCAAAAATGTAAAGAAAAGATTTTAGATTAAAAATTAGACTGTAAATAATTATAAATGAAACTCATAATGAAAAAAAAACGTATATTGTATACTATATACTGTTCAATATAAAAATTATAAAAATATTTTTGTAAAATGTTCACAAAAAATTGATCAATTTTTTTTATTTAATACTAGCTTTTGCCCGATACTTCATACGCGTGGATTTAAGAATAAAGTAGGTATCTTAGCAGCGCCGGATCTAGGATTTGTTCAAGGGGGGGCAAAAGTTGAATTTGGTGCCCTCCCCCCCCTCCCCAGCAATTTTTTTTCTTTTTTAAGTCTACGTACAAAACTAGAACTCGTATCGTTAACATGTTTTTATCTTTATGCTCTAATGCTTGATGCTGTTGACAATAGCTTATGTACGATACGGTGCAGGGAATTTATTCCACGGGAATCTGCTCCAAATGGGAATTTATTCCACTTTTAGTGGGAATAAGCTCCACTTTTTGAAGTGAAGTAAATGCCCACCCAGAGTGGGAATTTGTTTAACCTAAAATTTTGTGGATTTTTTTCCCACACAAGAACGTATTCAATTTACCTAATTTAAATAACAAAACTACCATATTTTATTTATTTTATTAAATAATTAGTTTTTGAATAAATCAATAACAATAACAAAATTCAAATATAAAAAAAGGAGTATATAATTAAATTTTAAAACTAAATTATTTTGAAACAAAGATTTCTAACACTAAGTAATTAAGTTTTTTGCTTTAGATTAATTTTTACCAAAATACTGTCAGTGAACTCTGAACAATTGTTTTACAATATGGGCGCGAACTATTAAAGTTAAAAAGGTTTCGAGAGCAATATTGAAATTGATTTGAGAACAATATTAAAATTTTTTGAGCATAACTAAGGTAAGAATATTTTCAAAAATCGCGCGATTTTTGAAAATATTCTTACCTTAGTTATAATAATAATAATAATAATTTTAACTATATACCTGTAAGACCCAAGGTCTTTTAAATGCAAACTGCACGGTATTAGTTAGAAGGAATAGAAAGACAGGAAAGAATTTTTGTTGGTCCGATGGATTTTGAGAATAAGATGATATTTATCTCAAGAAAATCCCACGGGTGGCGTCCAGTTGAAACTGGGGGAATAAATAAAAATTGCTGCCCAGGCTGGGGCTCGAACCCACAACTCTTAGGTTAGCAACCAAGCACTACATCCACTGTACCATTGCCACAGAGAGAGCAATATTGAAATTTTTTGAGAATAAGGCAAGAATATTTTCAACTTCAATTTAAAAAGTGTAGCACTTTCTCACCGAAAAGTTAAACAAATTCCCACTCTGGGTGGGCATTTACTTCACTTCAAAAAGTGGAGCACATAAGGGTTCTCATGTTACTGATTACTCAAAATGCAATCTTGGAGAACCTGCTAATGTTGTTCATAAAAAGTTAAAAGGCTGTATGCTTATTTGTGATTCTGTCCGATATTTTGATTGCACATTTAACTTTTACTCACCGATATACAAAATCATAACTAATCCATAGAACAGCTTTAGTGAAATAGCTCAGTAGTACACAACAAAAATTCTTTTTCATTTTTACTTGCTCTATAGGGCAAGTATTGGTTTCGTGCAGAAAAAAAATCGAGGTTTTAATCAAACATGACATTACGATGATAGAGAAGCCCAAAAAAGTGGTTTTCGCCATACCGTCCGTCGGCCTGTCTGTGCGTCTAAACGGTTTTTTTCATTTTGAATTTGCTCGAAAAGGCTCTAATGATTTTGATTAAACTCAGAATTTAACTTACCCAAGATATTTCTAACAAACTAGCGTTTTTCGTTTTTGGCTTAAATGGTCGTAACGAAAATCAGGTTTAAACGGCTTTTTTAAATGGCCATAAGTTCATCATACTATTGCACTCACAGAGCAAGTACGTGCGACCCAGTCGTGCATTTTATTTATTTCAAACATTTAACTATTATCTTTTGATAACAAAAATTAGGACCACTTTTGAAAAACTCGTACATTAGAAATTTTATAGTTCACTAGCTATTCCGACAGACGTTGTGCTGCCCTAACGAGCATTAGATAGCGCGATGACACAAACCATTATAGATACAAAAATGTTGAACATTGAGGGATAAGTTTGACGTCTTAATTATATTTATACCGTCCATTTAATTTGTCTAAGATATTAGAACATGGATGATTTTTTTAAAATTAAATAAACTCAGAAAAATACGTATACACCCGAGTGTACAATACTGTTTTAGTGTTGTTTTTAGGTTGAGAAATGGGCAATTGCAACAAATTTTTCTTTTAAGTTCAATCCGTTCGCTAGTTAACTTTTTTCATACTAAATCAACAGCAGTTTTAAATCAAATCATAACACAAGATAATTTGCATTTGAAAATATTTCAGTTTGGTTTTTCTGATCGCTATAACTTGGCCCCTAAGTCTTATATCCCTTTTTTCCTTTTAGCCCATTTCACCCTATTAACAGCTTAGTCTTGCCAAAGATTTTTATCACCTATTCCACGCGCAAATTACAACCTTTCAATCTTTGTGGTTTCTGAGTTAAGTCTTAGTAAACAAACAAATAATATAGAAGATTTTCAAGGACTCGGCGCGTCGAACCTTTCGTCACCGTGTGGCTAAACTACATGATCAACTTTAACCAAACCTTCCAAAAAAACTGATGAAACAATACCAAAGTTTTTTTAGATGTTTTTTAATCCATCAACATCGTAGCCATCCTTCGATAAAATTTGACTTTTTTGTAGCTTGACAGACGGGGGACAAACTATATTTTGACGTGAATATAGTATTTAGTTTTAACTGACTCCCGATTCCCGAAAGCACTAGAATCGCACTTTTCCCAAACGAAACATAAAAACTTGAAATTTCTGAATCCGTTGACATCGTTTGTTATTAAATTCTTATTTTTTTTAATAACGCTCTTATTTCAGAATATCAAAAAAAAAAAATAACTTTTATAGATCCAGTTGCTGAAACGAGTCAAAAATATCAATCATCAACTCAAACTGAAATGATTTATCCATTATTCAATGTTTTAATAGCATTTAGTAAGTAATGCAGAAATAAATTATGATTTTAAGAAAGCTTCCTCATATTTGAAACTTGTTTCAGCAAATAAGATTTTGGAAATGGAATCTTACTTGTAAAGTATATACTTGAAGACCTTTTTTTAACTCTCGTTTCTTTCTTCATCTTTCCAATTTAGCGCCCCCATGAGGGGCGACGAATTTGTTTAAAGGGCGACGAAAGTGGTTTATTACATATTTTATATTTGGAACAAGAAATAAATAAACATAGCATCATTTCCAAATTTTTTTTTTACTCTCTTTTCCTTGTTCATCTTTTAATTTTGCGCCCTGCTGAAGGGCAACGAACTTGTTTATCATTTTCAAAAGTTGAAGACCTTTATTTTTTTACTCTCTTTTCTCTCTTCATCTTCCAATTTTGCGCCTCCATGAGAGGCGACGAAAGTGGTTAATTACATATTTCTTTCATATTTGGAACAAGAAATAAATAAATATTGCATTACTTTGGCGCCCTGTTCAAATGTTGAATACCTTTTTTTTTTGCTCTCCTATATTTCTTCAACTTCGATTTGGCGCCCCCCAAGGCCAGGCGCCCGGGGCAAGTGCCCCTCTTTGCCCCCCCCTAGATCCGGCGCTGTATCTTAGTATATTTTTGTTTTTGCACAACCGGTTCAAAATGGGGGGTATGCGTGGTATGAAAGCTACATACTTTACCAGCTCTACAGCCGTAAGATTTTTGGCTTCTGTATAATATTATTTCGAAGTATCATAACGGTTTAAATTGCAAAGTTGGAGGGTTAAGTTCTGAAGCAATATGCCTAATTGGAATGCCCACTTTCAAAACAATGATACACGCCGATACTGCTATTTGACAGTTCCGCTTCATCAGTTTTGGGCGTAAGTATTGCTCGTTCACCGTTCTTTATGGTTACATTATTTTTCGATTTCTGCTTTTGCTGAATGAGACATTGTCTACATGGTGGTAAATAGCACCATCTATGATATTTTTGATGTAACTTCTATTCAGAACGACTAACTTATTTATATTCATGTATATGTAGGTAAGTGTGGCGCTATTTTTATGATTTCCAGCGCCATTATGTAAGTGAGACGCTCACTTCCTTAAAATCTTTTAATTTTGCGTTAAGTTCATTGAATAACGTTCGATTTCAGCAATATTAAAAAAAAAACATGGTTGTCTGTAAAGTCGGTTTACGGACGGAAATCTTACGTGATAACCAGTTCACAAAACACTTCATTTGTATACATAGGTATCTCTGAAACCACCAACCACCCAACCTACCTACAACCACCCACCATTCTTTAATTTTGTTCACCCCTTGAACATCAACCTCCCGCCACATACATCAGCAAACCAACAGCCCACCATTACAGTAAATCCCCCCTTCCTAACCACTACCAATCACCCACACCAACTACACCCAACCATCCACTATTTTTGACAATTCCACCCCCCCGCCCCTACACCAAATTCAACCACCCACTCCACCTACAACCACCTGCTACTCACCCACCCCCAACCACCGCCGCCAACCACCCACCACAACTATTTTTGTTAATTCCTTCCACTACCCCCCCCCTCCCAACTACCCATTCCAATACAACCATTGGCCACTCACCCACAAATTTTAACATTCCCAACCAACACCAAATCACCCCCCAACCTTACCAACCACCCATCCCACCTCCCACCTACAGCCACCAACCAACCACCCAAAGTTTTTGACAATTCCCCCTACACCTTATCACCCTCCCTCCTCCCCCCTTCACCACCACCGCCAACTGCCCACCCCACCTACAACAGCCAATCAACCACCCACCGTTTGTGACATTTTCTGTTCATCCCTTAACCCAAACACCAACCTACCACCCCCACATACAACCAACAGCCCACCATTTTTGAAAATTTTTTCCTCTTCTCCCACACAATAAAGCCAGCCCTTCCTAAATACCACCAATCACCCACCCACTATTTTTGACAATTCCCCCATGCACCAAATTCAACCACCTACTCCACTTACAACCACCTGCTACTCACCCACCATTTTTGACAATTTTTTCCTCACCCCCACCCCCTTCCCAGTACAACTATTTTTGACAATTCCCTTCACTATACCCTCAACACAAATCCAACCACCCATAACACTTACAACAACTTGCGACTCACCCAACATCGCCAACCACCCATCACACCTACAGCCACAAACCAACCACGAACCATTTTTGACAATTATTTTTCCCTCACCCCCTCCCAACACCAAATCCCCCAGATCCAACCACCTACCCCACCCCCACCTGCCACCACCTTCCACTCCACCCACCTTTTTTGATAACTTTTTCATCGCACCCCATCAAATCAAATATCCCCACCACCAAAACTGCCAACCAACCCACCTACAACCGCAAACCAACCACCCACCATATTTGACAATCCACCCCCCCCCCCCCCTCCAACCAAATCCCCCAACACCAAACACCCATCCCACCTACAGCCACCAAGGAACCACCCATTAGCTTTGACAATATTTATCTCACAATTATATTTTCCTGCGATAAAATGTAGTCTATATTTTAAGTTGGCGTACTACCAACAAATCTGCGAAAACCGCATTCAATTCCATGCAGTAGTTTTTGCGTGATGCGCGTACAAATATACAGACAGACAGACAGACGGACAAAAATTCTAAAAACGGTTGTTTTGGCTTCTGTGGGTCAATAGAGACTCCCCATATTAGTTTTGCATCTATATTTTCAATGTACAGACATCGACCTGTTACAATAATTTTATTATAGGTATAGATTTATTCTTATATAAATCGTTTCAATAATGACAATAATAACAATTATCGTTCTTCTTCTTCTTATGTTGGCGCCACTGGAGCGTGGTACTCCAAGGCCTTGCTGAGAATGCCCCTCCAGCCGGCTCGATCTCTAGCCTGCTGTCTCCAATTTCGTACTCCAAGTTGACGGATGTCTCCCTCTACCTGGTCACTCCATCGAAGATGAGGTCTACCTTGGCTTCTGACTCCCTCGGGTTTGGCGTTGAAGACTTTACGAGCTGGAGCGTCGATGTCCATTCGCTCTACATGGCCCAGCCATCTTAGTCTTTGGATTCGAATTTTTCTGGCTAGACTTATGTCGCTGTACAGCTCGTACAGTTCATTGTTATATCTTCTTCTCCAAACGTTGTTTTCGCGATTTACGCAGACAGGACCGTAGATCGTACGCAGAACTTTTCTCTCGAAGACTCCAAGTGAATTTTCATCCGATTGGGATAGGGTCCATGCTTCTGCACCATATAGCAGGACTGGGACCAACAATTATCGTTAAGTATTTAAAATTTTATGTTATCATTCTTGTAAATAATAAGTTACAAAAAAATAATAATAATGTATTCTATCAATAATGCCTAAAAACAAAACATTTAAGATCAAAAATTAGACTATAGTAATTATATGAACTGTTAGAGTTAAGAAAATTGTATATGAAATAAATTTATATACCGCAGTTGGCGTTTCAGGTCGAAACTTTCCCTTAGGGGAAGGAAATGTTGTGCCCTGCATAAAGGTCACCAAGCATATCTGGAGTTGAACTCACTCCAGCCATCGCACTGTGCAGAAACATTATTGCTAAGTATGCATAAGCTCACTCGTCAATAATGTTTTACCGTTGCAGTTGGCACAAGAGGGAAACAACCCGGAAATGCTTCGTGAGCTATATGGACAGCGATGAAGCGGCGGGCGGCCAAAGTTTCGACCCAAAACACAGCCGAGTGTTTATTAAACGGTTATAGAAGAAGGTCGATCTTTTCTTGCTGAATAATATACAACACTGTCCTGACTCCCAGCTGATTCACCACACCTATCGTTACCAATCAGAACATTTTCATAACTTCATTAAATAAATACAAATTTATTAGGGACTGCCGATAGAAATGAAAACATAGAACTTTTATAATTAAAATTAAATAATTTTTGCATTAATAATATATCAACATCAATCTGGTTTTCACATCTACTCGTATCATCACTCCGAGCAACAATTATATGCATGCTTATATGTTTTTTTATTATCCAAATATATTACGGGCTGTACAGGATCATGACAAAATGTATACATACAGGGTGATTCACGAATGTTGTGCCAAAAAGCTAGAGCGTGTAGGTTGGGTTGAGGCAAGAAAAAAATCGCGCGGGAGGGGGGGTCTATTCCCCTTCGTTTAGCCGGGAGCGGCAATTTTCTAAAAATATGACTTAAATTTGAAAAAAAGTTATTAAAAAATAACGGTTACTCCTACAATGCCATGCTTTACCTTTTTGTAAAGCCAAAAACTTATTATTTTATTGTAATTTTAAATGAAGTTATTCTATTGAACCGTTTTAAAAATATTAATTTTCAAACTCAAAATTTTGAAAAAAATTAAAAAAAATAATTTGAAAACTAATTTTGTTCAAAATTTTTCGTAATTAAGTATTATTTTTGTTCTCAGAATGCAATGCTCCCATTAATTTTAAATTTAACACTGAAAACCGTATGGTTCTATGACTTTTTGTTGCGAGCAGTGAAAGACTTTTTGCTAAAAAAAAACTGACTTGAAACAGCGATAAAATGCACGACTTGGTCGCACGAACTTGATCTTACTCGTATGCTAGATATTTGCTGAGTGCCTATGTTTAAAAAAAAAAAAAAAATATTTAGAAAATTTTTAAATATGTTAAAGAGTTTTCTTGGTAAAACTAGGTATGTAATAATATTTCATTGCTTAATATCTATCTAGGAAAAAACAATATTGAAAATCGTTCGACCAGTTTTTTTTAAATGATTTTTTTTTAAACTTTTCGAAAAAATATTTTAAATTTTTTTTGAGTATGTTGTTATAAGAAAATTATTAGCTTTCACCTAGTAAACAAATTAAAAAAAAAATCCACCTATTTTCAGAATATTTTGAAAACAATTTTTATTTTTTAAATTATTAAAAATCGAAAAAAAAGTTTTTGAAAATTTTGAAATGCAATACAAATTCAATTATTAATGGTTTCTTGCAATTAATTTTTTATTGAAATCGAAAGAATAGTTTACGAGAAAACCTACCGTTATAAGACAAATTTCGAAAAATATTTTTTAAACTAAAAGATAGACTATCCTAAAAAAAATAGTATCCTGAAGTCTTATCAAAATCGTTATAGCCGTTTTGAGAAAACCAAACTTTTTGTTTATGATTGTATGGTAGGCAACGTTATTTTTGGACCTAGAACTTACTTACTTACTTAAGGTGGCGCAGACAGTCCATTGCAGACCACGGCCTCAACCAACTATCCTCGCCAGCTAGGCCGGTCCCTAGCCAGTGGCCTCCAGTTGCGCACACCAAGTTCTCCACTTGATCGCGCCACCTTAGATGAAGTCTTCCAGAATTGCGTCGGCCCTCCATCTCCGTGGGGGCGTGGTCGCAGAACAGCGAGATGTTGCTGAATTTGGACTTAATGCTGATTGTGACAATGCGTCCGCTTATGCCACGAAACCCTAAGACTTCTTGCCTTAGCCTTCCTCTTATCACAAATCCGCATCCAAATAGCCGCAGTTTTTTTGTCCTGTTGTTGGACCTAGAACAAACACAAAAAAAGACCCCCTTAGGGAATTCCAAGTAATTTCTAAGTACCAAGTTTAAAGCAAATCGGTCCATCCGTTTAGGCTGTAGAAATGCGAACAGACAGACAGACGGACGGAATTTCCGAACCCACTTATTTCGACTTCTCCATCATCGTACTCGTAATGTCATGTGTGATTGTTATCTCAAATTTTTTTCCACGAATCCATATTTTTCCTTATAGTAGGTATGTAGGTACCTATAATCGCAAGTAAAAATGTTATTAAAAATAACATAGTAACACTCCTAGATTGCTTCGCTATACCTTTTTGTAAAGCCAGAAATAAAGTTATTTGAAAAATAAATTTTAAAACTCAATACTCAAACTCAACGTCTACCCTAAGGGTTTGTTTAGTTTTTTATCTCGATTTTTATTGCTTCGCCAAAGTAATTCTGATTTTTTCGCTATTTTGCACTTTAGCTGTTTAATTTTTTGTTTGTTTGGTTTTCGTTTATTTCGAAAAAAAGTCATAACGTTGCCTGAGAATAGTTTTGTTCCATACGCCATTGGCACTTTTTCGAGAGAAAAACGCATTTAAAGGTTTGCGTACTTGGTGCTCCGAAACTATGTGATAGGATTTTTGTTTTTATTTTTTGACTTGAAGTTAGTCCTATAAAGAGTATCTAACAATTTTTAAGGTGCTGTGCCAAACCGTTAAAAATCTACGTTATTTAACATAAAAGACTGCTTTTTTGACTTGTGTCGTTGTGTCCCACCTCCTACATTTTGAAACTGACTTTGTTTTTGTTTCTATACACGTGGAAGACACAAAAATTCCATAATAACGAATATAATCAACTGTAGTGAGGTGGAACAAAGCAATCTTAAAATTTTGTTTGAATTGAATTGAATTGAATTGAATATAAAAAATTTGTCCCAAACGCCAAAGAATATTTTATGGCACAAAACAATTCTACAAACTGTTAATTTTGGTGGATATGGGACAAAGTCGATATTCTATATCTCGGGATTGGGAAGACATTGAGCAAATCGAATCACAGATTCAAAAAGAGCATACAAAATCACCACAGAATCCGTTTATAACTCAAAAACGACAAAAGTGGCATTTGCCGTTTGCAACAAAACAAATCTCAATCGGTGATTAGTCTTCTGCTTATATCGTTTTAAGGTCATTTCGCCTATATTATTATTCATGTTTTTGATTACTTTGGTTATACAGTTATACTACGTTTTCATTATGACAAAAGCTGCAATTTTGTGGGAAATTTACAAATTCGTCTCCATTTTAGTAATTAGCAAAAAAAAACTTTTTATATAAAGAGCTATTTATGAACATGTATAGGATGTGCGTATTGCTATTATCCTAAATACTCCTGTCCCTGTGCTGGAGTCCCGCAAAAATCCAAAAAGTGATTTATTTCCAATAGAAAAGGAGCTATATCTAACTGAACTCATTATTTTTTTTAAAATGATATTTACCCAAATAAAATATTATTATAACTTTACAGCTTTTTGTAGACACAAATTGAAGCTCTGTTATGGAAAACTGATTTTGTAGTGTACATTATGTATATATATATTTTCTGTCTATCTTTTGCTCCACATTTTCAATATTCTGTGCATGTCAAATATTTCAATTAACATATCTGTAGAAGGTGTACATGATGTACAACTCTACTGTATTAATCGTTTGGAAGGCATAATGTTAAGGCACAGATCAGGCATTTGCATCTTTGTGCTCTGTCAGATGCAGGCTTGTATCAGAAAAATAGATTTGAGATAAATGTAAGCTCTACCGTAAAACAAATAAAATGCACGACTTGATCACATTTAATTGCTCTGTGAGTACAATATCACGATAATAAAACATTTTCAAGCAATAACAACTAGCTTTACTCTTTGTGTTATAAAGAAATTCAAATTCTTTGTTAAAGAAGTACTTATACGACCCGCATTTTGAGATAGTGAACAGTTTTATAAGATACGTTAATTTTGTCCCTTTATTTCCTTTTCCACCTATTAAATGAAATTAAGATGTAGTTATGTATAAGGGATTCCGTTACCGGCTTCTATTTCTAGCCAAAAACTAAGAACACAGTTATCTGTGAAACACTCTCAAGAAAGCACAGTTAATCAAAATTTTTTTAGCGATTATGGAGAAATTTCGTAAAAACCAATAGTATTAGCTGAAACTGAAAGGCTCCATATATGAGAACTTCCATTAAGAAATCTTTTATATTTAAAAGGACCATTTCGTTAATGTCGTTTGCCACTTTTTATTGCCAATTTAATAAAACCGTCAAAGCTAATTTCCGTTATTCTCATTTGTAGCCAAAAACTAAAAATGCAGTTTTCGTTTTAGACTCCTGTTTTTATAACATGCAAATTTTAATGAAAATCGATATAGTCTTTTTTGATAAAATTAAAAAATAACGAAAGTGTTGTTATAGATATACCTAGTGGCTCGTTGTATTATAGAAGCCACCAATTAAAAAAGGGTAACTGAAAAAATTGAAATACCATTCTATTGAAAACTATGAGGAACTATACCAAACAAAGTTTGAGTGAATTCGATACAACCGCTGCCACCTTATGGCCATTTGAAATAAAGCCGTTAAGACCAGACCTCCGTTGTTTGCATTTTTCGAGAAAATCTAAAAACGCAGTTTTCTTAAAAATTCTCAAGAAATATTACACCAGAGAGTTTAATCAAAATCGTTAGAGCCGTTTTTGAGCAAAAAAAAGTTGGCTGAAACGGCTTGTTGCATGGGAGCCACCGAACCTTTTAAAAATATTTTACTTACAAAATTGCAACTCTATCTTATAGAAAATTTTAAGGAACTATGACAATCAAAGTTTGAGTCGATTCAATCAAGCCGTTGCGAATATATATTCACTTGAAAAAAACCCTTTAAACCTAAGTTCTGTTTTGGCCATTTAAGCCAATAAAAAAATATGATGGACGAATGGGTCACACGAACTTGCTTTAATTGTGTGGCAGTGCGGTTAATTTGAGCTGAAAAAAGTACGCCATTTCTTGGATATACATAATGTATTTGAATTTATGCGAATAAATTTATAAAAATTTTGAAAATTTTTTTGAAAGCATTTTTCAAAAAAAAAAAACCAGTTCATTAATTCAGGTATTCAGCAAATACATTTATTTATAATAGAATTATCTATACATATAATAAAATTGTAACGGGTCGATGTCTGTACATTGACGATATAGATGCAAAACTAATATGGGGAGTCTTATTAGACCCACAGAAGCCAAAACAACCGTTTTTAGAATTTTTGTCTGTCTGTCTGTCTGTATGTTTGTACGCGCATCACGCAAAAACTACTGCATGGAATTGAATGCGGTTTTCGCAGGTTTATTGGTAGTTCGCCAACTTAAAATATAGGCTATATTTTATCGCAGGAAAATATCTAATTCTGGTTCTTTTTTAATATTTCTGCAATGGTACGTTATTCAATGAACTTAACGCAAAATTAAAAGATTTTAAGGAAGTTAGTGTCTCACTTACATAATGGCATAAAACGCCACACTTATGTACCTACATACATATACATTAATAGAAATAAGTTAGTCGTTCTGAATAGAAGTTACATCAAACATATATACTAGATGGCGCTATTTACCACCAATAGACAATGTATCATTCAGAGAAAGCAGAAATCGAAAAATAATGTAACCATAAAGAACGGTGAACGAGCAATACTTACGACCAAAACTGATGAAGCGGAGCTGCCATAAATAGTAGTATCGGCGGCGCGTAGCATCGTTTTGAAAGTGGGCACTCCAATTAGGTATATTGCTTCAGAATTAACCCTCGAACTTTGCAATTCAAACCGTTATGATACTTCGAAATAATATTATACAGAAGCCAAAATTCTTACGGCTGTAGAACTAGTAAAGTATGTAGCTTTCATACCACGCAAACCCCCATTTTGAACCGGTTGTGCAAAAACAAAAATATACTGAGATACCTACTTTATTCTAAAATCCACGCGTACGAAGTAGCGGGCAAAAGCTAGTAATTAATATAATTTTGAAAAAAAAAATAAATGAACAGTTTTCAAAATATTAATTTAATTTTTTTTAAATCTTTTAAAAATTCAAAAAAATGTCTTTGACAAATATTGGTATACAGTATAAATATAACTATACCTACACATATATATGTGTGAAATTTCCAAAGTATCGGTTGAGCTGTTTTCGAGATAATGGAAAGCAAAAAATCTATACTTTGGATCAGTTTTTAGGCATTTAAAAAAAATGTCGGCCATATGATTGATCGCTTGGGCTGTTGGTGTCTATACATATAATATACATACAGACAGACAGACGGACAGAATTTTTAGACCATTTTTTTTCGTCTTCGCTATCATGGTAATATCATGTTTGATTGTTATCTCAAACCTTTTTTCGACGAATGCGTTACTTGCCTTACAGTACAATGGCAAGTAAAAGCGCAATATTAAAGATGCCCTAAGTTTGTTCTATTATGAGTTTATTCAAAACCGATAGAGCTGTTTTCGAGCAAAACCAAAATAAAAAAAACCGTTATTTCAAAGGTACCAGTTTGAGCCGGGCTAAAACAAAATAAATAAACTGCACGACTGGGTCCCACGAACTTGCTCTAATGTGTGACAGTGGTCTTGTGGGGCTGGAAATTTTGGAAAATGAAAAAAACCATTGGGCGGTTTAGGCTGTAGCTAAAGCGCACAGACGCACAACGCACAGACAGACACCGGGATGGCATGGCGAAAACCTTTTTTTGCATCTCTACCATTGTAACGTCATGTTTGATAAACCCCGATTATTTTTTTCCAATAATTGCAAATACAAATTTCATCGAATGTCAAAATGTCGACTGATGTTTGATCGACATAACAAAAGTTCACAGTTTAAAATCCAGACTATGAAAATGTCGATTGAAAAAGTGTCGGTAAAAATGTCGACTGTAATCTTGATACAAATGTAAGTAGCTCTTTTATTTCATTGACATCGACAGTTTAATTCGTTTAACTATTTTGTATTTATAGTGGTAGGGGTGCAACATTAATTGACAGTGGTAGAGTTGATATTTTCAAAATCGACTTTATAAGAGTCGACATTTTGATCAGTCGGTATTGTTACTATAATCGTCTTTTCAAAAGTCAACATTTTGGCGATGGATTTCTTGAAATCCATTGAGTGTTGCCAAGTCTACCATCTCAATAATTGTGCGTGGATTATGTCCTGCCATTTTCGCTACAAAGCTCTTGGAAGTGGATGTTACATTTTGGAAAAAGATAGAACATTTGGAATTGGTTTATTAACTGTCTAGAAGTAGGTACCAACTGTCTTATTTTCCGTACAAAATATTTACAAAAAAAAAAAAAAAAAAAACATTACCGTCGGAATAAGAGGAGATTACATTGAAAAGTAAAACCGAAATAAATGAGTCCGATGCTATCATTTTGTCAGTTCTTTAATTAATATTTTTGATTTTTGTTTTTCATAAACTAGGTAGGTACCCCAGTTTTATTGGAATCGGGAATATTCGAATACTGCACATTCTACCAAGGATATACTAGACTTTGTTACGCCCTTAAGCATTTTAGTTTTCAAACGATTGATCATAGTTGCTAGCCTGCGGTCAAAGACAAATAAAAATTAATTAAATTTAAGCATAACAAAAAATCAACCGACACATAACTCTATAATAACAACAAGTAAAAAATAAATATAAGCCATAAAACTATCATCAGATTTCTCCAAGTTTTGAACAAAAAATCAGCCAACCAAAAATTTGTGTAAGCCAGCAATTGGAAGTTGCAACGTTAAACAGTTCTCTGCGTCCAATAGTGAAGAGTATCGTACTGACGAAAATATCACCCCACCCTCTTAATAACACATATGTAGGTACACCATGTACCCTCAACGTGTATGAATATGAAGCCCAATACAATAACACTCTTCCAAATGCCCCTTTATTGTAACAGGTTGCCGTTGCCGTTGCCGTTGCGCAGAGCAGTGATGTGTTTCCTGCATCTTGTCTTGTGTGCCGAATTTTCATTTCGTTTTACAATTTTCTAATTCAACACCATCAACAGGTAGGGGCAGGTCAACATTGTTATACTTCTTTTCAAGAAAAATATCTACATACCTTCACAATGCTATTTCCGAAATATATCTACAAAACAGTGTATTAGTGTTCGCGGCTTACCTGGGTTGGCCAAGCGTGTCGGCTTTGCTTGAGATACTTTGTTCGTTCCTATATGCAGTTCTGCTCGAGATCTCTTCGTCTTCGGACAGGTAGTCGCAAAGAGGTTATAGTGTTAAGGAAAAACAAATAACATTCTTCAATAACACTAAACAAAGCTTAGCGAAAGCTCGTAATATTTTTTTTTTTATTGTTCCGTTTATAATGCAAGATCACTGAGTGTACCATATACAGTGTGGCATCACTATCTATTGATTTGCTAATTAATGCAAAACATAAATTATTGTGAATATAAATGAAATATATAAAGTGAAATAATAAATAAGTATAATGTAAAAAATTGAAAAAGAATAATTCGAAAATACTTAAAGGCTATGTGATACAGAATGAAAGCCAATTCTGCAAGAAGCAAAATAGTGTTATTGTGAAGTAGATAATAAAATATAAAAAAAAATTTCAAGCATAAATCAAAACTCCAATTTAGCGGATAACATCGATAAAAACAGTCAAAGCATTCTTTATCCACCTACACCCAGAGGGTTAAAAAGGATTTTTTATTTAGTCTGGTAAGGAATTTTCATATTTTTGTGTCGTTTTAAAACAAAGTATTTTCTAGATATCTTTCCATATGAATTCAAACAAATCTTTGATATCGAATTAATATCTACAAATAATACAGTAGTTCTTTATTTACACTACTGACCATTAGCTGTCAGGATGTCTGCTATTTCTCGCCTTAATTTCTTTAAGGTCATGTTTTAAATCGGGTAAATAGGACATGATATTCGTTTTTGTTAGTCGGCTAACCGACATTTTTGAGATGTCATTGATTGTAATATTGTATGGCGCAGAAGGTATATGGGGGTCCTAAAAATGTATTTATAGGTACATAATATAAATATATCAGAATTAAAACTAAGGCACAAACAATATCCTAGCCCTTAAAGACTTTGTGTTTTATCACTTCTCAATGTTTTTCCGGGCGGGTGGGTGGTGGAAATTCTCAAATACGCAGAGAGTCTTATTATATTTGTATAAGAATTTGTGTGTTCACACACAGCGCATACATCTATAAATCAGCTCATGCAATGGAAATATAAAGTGACCATCACTCGACTTTGGATATTGATGTAATATATCCATTCCAAAATCAAACCATAAGCAAATTCTAGATAGACATTATTTTGTTTTTTCCGTGGGTAGCTATTGACGTTCGATTGGTCGAAAAAAAAATGTCGAATGGATAAATGCAAATTTCATCAACTGTCAAAAGTTCGACTGAAAAAAAAATGTTTGTTCTTTTGATTGTATCGACAGTTTAAATTTTTTAATTATTTTTAAATCATAGTAGTAGGGCAGCAACACTGATCGACAGTGGCAAAGTGAATGATGTTCACATGATTGCGACGGCGCTTGTTGACCTTTTTTCGAGTCGATATTTTCAAAATCGACTTTATAAGAATCGACATTTTGATTTCTCGGTATTTTTACCAATCGACTTTTCAAAAGTCGACATTATGACAATCAATTTTTTCAAATCGACATTTTAATAAAAATCGGCAAATCGGACTCAACCCCTGATATCCGTCGGAAAACAATCTGGAAATAGATCGAATACAGAGTGATTTGCAAGAGACAGATATTCAACAATTGTTGAGTAAGTACATACGATAATTAGTGTCTCAATGATGTGAAAGAATGGAATCAATGTATTTTCGGATTTATTTGGAGTTTTTTTTTCAATTCAAATCATACACTGATTTAACAACTTTAATATCAATCTATTAATTACACCCACGGAAGATAGAGTACTCACAGTCATCTTTTGAAATGGAAGCTAGAAGAGGCCAACAATATGAAATCCATATTCGTAGCTGAAGCTTGGCCCTGGAAAGAAGAGCAACTAGCTCAGTATTCAGTTCTATGAGTTCCACCGTTGACTTTGCCCCTGTCATCTCGTTATCCACGTAAACAACTTCCAATAACATACCGGCTGCTTTGGGGTATTCTGACATAGTCCTCCGCAAGCTGCTTTAGAACTCGAAAAACGTAGCGCAGTTTTGTGGAAGAGCTGTCCAATTTGATGACGGCATGATGGGGTAGATAAAAACACCTGCCATAAGGAGGGCGGATTTCTGCAGGACCAATCCTAGTCATGTGGCCTAAGTCAATATGTTAGAATAAAGCTCTTGCAGAGCATGCAGACTAGGATTTTGAGAAAAACGACGTTCCATCTTCCATGGCGTACAGACGAGAAACAGCGATGGAAAGAGTATCTTCGAACAATGGATTCGGAGTTTTAAACGGACCCGAAGACAGTTAAAACAAAGCGAGTTTGTCTTTGCGAAGCTTCAGAGTCCAACGCTACGCATTTTTCATACTGGGGAAGAATTTGATCACTTAACACTGCCTAGCGGAATCGGAAGGTCCAGCTAAATGAGCTCAAAATATAATGTGGTTGTCTTGAACGCGAAGTGACCGAATGATTACTTAAAGATTGAGACTCCTCAAGAGCGTCACATCGTGCCTCTTAAAATTTTAAAAATTCCATAATACTACAGTCTTCAAAAGGACCGATGTGTTCTGCCCAAGATTGTTTGGTATCGTGATCTAGTTTGTTCAACAAAAAATAAATGAGCCATGGATCGCACGCACGACTTCATCGGCACCGTCACAGATTTTTCTTGACGTTTGCACATTGCAAACACTGACCGTAGGAAGTGACAAAAGAGTTTCGATAAAGGACTACTATAAACTCACTACGATTGTAACGCCTTTCTAGGAGATCCAATGCTTGAACATAGTTTGCTTCGGAAATTGCAATGTGTTTGGTAAGATTTGCAGCGTCGCTTTGAAGGTACTTATGAGTTGGTGTTAGATCCCGATCCCAAAAAAAGATCCCGGAACGAAGGTCAATCTTTATTGCTTCCACTAAATGGTGGCACAGTGAAAGATGGTAACTGAGTAGGAAGCGTATTGGTTGTTGAAGCTGATGAATTTAATTTTTCAACAAATGATGATTGCAGAACAGCTAACCAGTCGATGGCTGAATCATCGATCAGAATTTAACCTACCGCGGATAGCTTCAATAATTTGTACATTTGTAACAAAGTATTTTGTTTCATATGCAGAAAATTCATTTTCGATGTCCTCGACTTCTCCTTCCTGCAAATTTTCAAGAATCTTATTATGCAAGGAAGAAAATTCCGACCACGCGATTTTAAACTTATTTTACCGAAATTGTAGCATTTCAAGAGATGTAGAATCAATCATCTATTGTGTCTACAAATGCTGAAGCCCGAGTTAAACGCCCCTTTGCATTTCCACATTTTATCTTAAGTGCATTAGCCATGGTGCAATATTTCCACTGAAACGTTCGGAACAAATAAACACTATCATACCAGCTTTCGGGGGGAACTGCGCATGTCAGGAAATTAGAGAACTATTTTCCCTTGCGGGTAAATAAACTGCATATAAAGTTATATAAAGTTAAGCGGGTGGCAATGGTACAGTGGATGTAGTGCTTGGTTGCTCAACCTGAGAGCTTGGAGTTCAAACCCAGCCTGGGGCAGCAATATTTATTTATTTCCCAAGTTTCAACTGGATGCCACCCGTGAAATTTCCATGAGATAATTAACACCTTAAATCTCAAACCACTGTACCACCTTTCTTTCCTATCTTTCTATTCCTTCTCTTTCCTCGCTCGCACATGTTAATTCATTATAAAGGTATTAATAACCCTTTGAGTGCGAGTGCATTATAAAAAAAAAAAAAAAAAAAAAAAAAAAAATATGGATTCGGTTAATTATGTTTTAAAACTTTTTTAAAATAAAAAAAAATTTTTTGGAATATTTTTAATCCTAAGAGCAGTTTGTTTTTAAAATGGATTTAAAAAAAAAGTTTTATTTTTTATATATATTTTTCCTACGGTGGCGGCGAGGAAAATACTATTGCATTAACACATGTCAATATAACTCTAAATTCAAAACTAAGAGATTCTTCTGAGTAAAATGCCAAACCACAAGCAATTATCAAGCTAGGGAGCATGTGTGAACAACCCAGTCTTGAATATTAAAAAAAAAACTATTACAAACAATAATTATTATTTCTTTTGATGTTTTCGGTGATTTTTCTATTAAGCACTTCCTATGTATTTTGGTCTTTAGAAAACGGGGAAACTTGGTTCTTCTTTTCCTCTCCTGTACAACGAAAATGTGAATGCTTGTAATACAGGGTGGGCCAAAAGAAGTCATCCATCTGATGTTGTTTGGCTCTTTTTTTTTCTAAATGAAAATCTTCGATTCTGTTTTTTGATTATGTTTATTTGAACCTTTAGAATTGTATTGGTCAAGTCGAGAAGATGATATCGGCCAAATGGACACCGTCACAATTGATTGCTCGGTTTATGGCATTTTTCATCACTTCAGCGAGAACTTCGGGCGACAGATTCTCATGTCGAATGTTGTCCTTGAGGACTTCCAGAGTCTCGGGCTTGTTCACGTTTACACGGGACTTCAAAAAAAACCCCACAAAAATGCCTGAAACGGTTTAATCAGGCGATCTTGCGGGCCAGTGCAAATCGCAAAAACGAGAGATGAGGCGACCCGGTAACGCCGCGCCGCCTTCAGAATAACGGTTCATGTATCGCTCCATGGCTTGTTCACTTGTATTCTGCATCTGTCTAGTCCACAAATGTCAAAACAGATTTGACATTGGCAGCCATTTGCAAAAATGAGAGCATCTTCCAATAGGGTGATTTCTTTTTGCCCACCTTGTACATACATTAATAAAACTATCTTAATAAAGCGGCAGTAACGAAAATAAAAATAAAATGCACGACTGGGTCGCACGAACTTGCTCTTATGTTCAATAAATGCGTAGGGGCTGCATATATGGATATTAAAAAAAAAATTAAATAATTTCGAAAATTCTTTTATTGTTTAAATTAGTTTAAGAGTTTTCTCGGAAAAACTAAGTATGCAATAAAATTTCAAAGCTATACGTCAATCTAGGAAAAAAAAATATTGAAAAACTTTTTCAAAAAATATTTTGAAATTTATTTGAGTATGCAAATATATGGCAATCTGTAGTTTACATTTGAAAAATAATTTTAAAAAAAATCAATCTGCCCGTGTCCAACATATTTTGAAAACCAAAAATTTTTTTGAAAAGATTATAAAAAATCAAAAAAAAAGTTTTTGAAAATTTTGAAATGTCATATTAATAAAATTATGAATGACTTCCTGTGGCCAAAATTTTATTGAAATCGAATGTATAGTTTACGAGAAAATTTGATTTGAAAATACTGGTTCTATGAGAGGTACCGTTATTAGACAAATTTTGAAAAAAAAAATTTCAAACCAAAAGATAGATTTTTTTGCAAAAATAGCATTCTGAAAGTTTTATCAAAATCGTTAGAGCCGTTTTTGAGAAAATCAATTTTTGTTTTCAAGATTGTATGGCAGGTACCGTTATTTTTGGACCTAGAGCAAAAATAAAAAATTTGTTCCGAGGGACGGCCAAATAAATCCTAAATACCAAATTTGAAAAAAATCGGCTCACCCGTTCAGCCTCCAGAGGCGCGAACAGACATACAGACAGACAGACAGACAGACAGACAGACGGACGGAATTCCCAGACCCACTTTTTTCGACTTCTCCATCATCGTAATGTCATGTGTGATTGTTATCTCAAATTTTTTTTTCTGCACGAATCCATAACTTGCCTTATAGTACCTATAATCGCAAGTAAAAATCGTCTCCTTTTTACTTGTTCAATAGGGCAAGTGTCGGTCTCGTGCAGAAAAAAATCAAGGTTTTAATCAAATATGACATTAATATGAAAGAGAAACCTAAAAAATTGCCATACCGTCCATCGGTCGGTCTGTCAGTGCGGATGTTCGCCTGTGTACATTTTCACAACTAAAAACAGCCTAAGCCGCTTGACAGATTTTCTTCAAACTTCGTATATAGCAGTTTAAAGGAAAACGGTTGTAGAGATTTTCTTATTTCTTTTTAGCTCGGCTCAAGAAACAGTTTTTTTTTTTCATTTTGGGCAAGGGCATTTTTTGTACTGCTTTTCATGTTTTTTTGGTTTAAATGGTCATAACGAAAATGAGATTTTGTTTGGCATAGTTTTTCTCAGTTTTCTATAGAATCACTTTGCAATTTTTTTAAAGCAAAACCTTTTTAAACGATGGCTCCCATACAACGAGTCGTTTAGCTTTAGTGAATTTTTTTTTGGTTTTTGTCTAATTTTCTCAAAAACGTCTGGAATGATTTCGATTAATCTTTGAATGTTATGTTTTTGGAGTTTCAATATGCACAAAATGCGGGACATAAGCAAAACACTCCTGAAACACAAACTTTTAACGTCTTTGCTTATTTTATTTATATTAACGAGTTGTTATTGACCAAACAATTTTGTATTATCGTGCTTTTGCACCCACATAACAAGTTCGTGCGACGAAGTCGTGCATTTTATTTTAAATGTCGTTTTTACAAGAGGTCGTCTAAAAAACTCAGAAGCTAAAAAAGACTTTTAACTTCTCAATGGAAATATGTAACTGTAACTGTAACTGCAAATAGATTGAAGTCAAGGTAATTCGCGGATTCAGGCACTCTTCTCCCTTGAACGGCTTTCTCAAAATCCTTGCCACTATTACATTATTTATTAGCTGTGTTTAAATCAGTCGGGTTAAATTGCTAAGTTTCGGGGCATGAAGATTTGTTAGCATAATGATAACGTTAACTAGCCAAGACCCAAATGATGAGGCAGCCGCAGCATTCCAGCCAATTCCAAAGAGTTTACAATTTAAACTAAAAAAATACCATTCGTCTTCGTTTTCTACGCAATCGATTGATCTCCCTGTCTTTGATTTTGAATTGTCCAATTCAAGTTTTTTTTTAAATATTTTTCGCTGCTAAAAAAGAAACTAAACCTAGACGTAGTTATACGATAATTTTGACCAATGTTCGATCATACATTAGGGATGAATTCATCTTCGTTGAAGTGAATTTTCAAACGGCAGATGGAATCGATATTAAACCACTGGATGAATTCCGGTATAGATACTACCGGAATTCATCCTTTTCCGTTTCTTAACAGTTCTTTGGAGAAAATCTCTGCGGTTCTATCCTATTAAAGGAACATTCGTGTATCGTATATTTACACTTAATTGAATGATTTTCACGTATATATCCACAAGTATGATGACTTGTTGATTTTGGAATCACGGGAAGTGTTTTGCTGTAAGTCACCCTCTGCTCTAACAGTATCGCACCATTATAGCGACGGTTATTGCTTGGCAATATCGCGCACTTATTAGATATGATCTATTTACAATTTTTCAACATTTTCCAGTGCTGAATGTGCTGTTCTTCCACCTCTCAACAATGTTGCAAGAATTCCGGTATAGATGTGAGAGATAACGCAATTCCACTTTAAGCACGTATTGCTGCTAATATCAATGATACCTGGAACATTTTCCCAGTTCCGCCGGGCACATCAATGAAATGTAGTCCACCGTTTCCATCTTCGATAGCTTTAATCCGTTGATCATAAATATGTATGCACTCTATTGCTGTTCATTCCATAGTGTACAACAGTTGTACTTGTTGTTGCAAAATTGTCATGTCCTACATAAGCACGTTCGCGATCCAACACATACATAATCTAATTTGACGATTTGGGGCTGGCACAAATCTTTAATCAGATTTAACGCTTCGTTGTAAATGGCCGTCGTTCATTTGTAATTAAAAGTATACAATAAGCTTAGCTGCCAAACGGATCGAATTTGCAATGATATATTTCCTAAATGTAAACTATTTCACTCAAAAAATCAATGAATATGAACTGAGAAACGAAATCTGCCTGCAGGCGCAAATTTCGTTTTTCACCTTTTTAAAATCTTCTAACTTTCTTCTTTCTTGCTCTATAGGGCAAGTATTGGTTTCGTGCAGAAAACAAATCGAGGTTTTAATCAAACATGACATTACGATGATAGAGAAGCCCAAAAAGTGGTTTTCGCCATATCGTCGGTCGGTCTGTCTGTTCGTCTTTGCGGATGTGCGCTTTTTC